>JAAGKR010007595.1:0-35792 GCA_011419295.1 Clarias macrocephalus | reverse complement strand
ATGTTCGCTCCTGAGTTACCAGTGATCCAGACCCCTCTTCCCTCTGGACCCGTCTAACTGGTCCTGGAGTCCTGCTTCTGGTTGGAGATCTCGTCGCATGGATGCCCCGTGTGGTCTGCCTGGATTTGTATGGTGGCTGGGGATGGTTTCCATTAAGACTGTCCTATCATCGATTGATGCTCTGGGGACCTGTGACTTCAGTTGTTCGATAGCTCAGGACTGGAATCTCCTACAGTCTACCTGAGCCTCCAGGAACAAACTGGACTCCTTTTAATTTTAACACATCTCCTGTTACACTGAACTTCCAGTACACATTATTAAGTTGATCAATTCCTGCTATCCGTTATCACCCAGATGAGGATGGGTTCCCTGTTGAGTCTGGTTCCTCTCAAGGTTTCTTCCTATTACCATCCCAGGGAGGTTTTCCTTGCCACCGTCGCCCTCGGCTTGCTCATCAGGGACAATCTTATCATTTTGATTCATACACATTGCATACAGACTTACTTCTTTTTATTGTGTAAAGCTGCTTTGCGACAATGTCAATTGTTAAAAGCGCTATATAAATAAAATTGACTTGACATATCACTAATGTTAATACACACAGACTCAAACCATACACACAAACAAGCACAAAGACAAGCACATCGTCACACACCTCTCTCCCTCACTCACACACACTAACCCTTACACACTAATGCGCGCACACACACACACCCACGCACACACGCAGACATTCTGCATGCACACACACAAACACACTCATACATCACACACATGCACGCATACATACACCCATATTACAAATGTTTACCCTCGCGCACACACACACCTCTCATGATGCACACACCACACACACATATGTACACCCCTTTCTCACGACACACACAGACACACACACACACGCACACACACACACGCACTAATGCACTCAACAAATATTTAGAGTCCAAACTGACATTAGCCCTGTATAGCGTGTGATGTGTGCAGGTTGTGAGGTGCAACCGAGTGGCGATGACCGAGGGAAATTATACAATCGTTACCAAACCAGGCCGATGTGATCTAAAGACGTTGAGGATCCAGAATTGCGGAGGGATTTTTGATATCTCAAACGGGTCAGCTGTGATAATGTCTTAAACTTACGCCGAAAAATTATTAATAACTTTCTTTGTGGCATTATACTGAGTGACATTATATTCAGGTACACATTCAGTGACATTACATTCAGAAACATCATTGATTCACATGTACACATCACAAATGTAAACACACACACACACACACACACACACACACACACACACACACATACAAACGCACTCAACAAATATTTAGGGCCCAAACTGACATTAGCCCTGTATAGTGTGTGGCGTGTGCAGGTGCAGCCCGAGGTGGCAATGGCGATGATTGACATGTTAACACACAGACTCACATCCATACATTTACTCGTCACACACAGAATGACACATTCACATGTCACACACCTCTCCCTCACTTTCACACACACTAAGCCTCACACACTAACCCTCACACACCACTAATGCACTCAACAAATATTTAGGGCTCAAACTGACATTAGCCCTGTATAGTGTGTGATGTGTGCACGTTGTTGGCTTTTTCGGTGCCCCCGGGGTGGCGATGGCGCAGGCAGGATGCTTGGGGCTGTCATCGTTGCTTGCACCTATATTTTTTATTATTTCTGCATATGTTTAAATTGTAAACATGAAGCCATATTAAATGAAATGGGAAAATCGAAATTGAAAAAATAGATGTCCATCTGGTGGACATAGTTTAGTACTGCAAGAGTCAGGGCCAATCTATGTTTAGGCAATGGGGTCATAAATATAAAATATTGTTGGGAGCCGTATGAGCATCACAAAATCATAAAACACAAGAAATTTATTCAGAACCAGTTGTTCTTTCTACGTAAAATGTTTGGAAACATTAGGACTTTGCACTTGTTGGATATAATTAACTTATTTTTCCTTAAATTTATATCTTTCCATAGCAACACTATTCAGCACATCAAAAAGTCCTTTACAGTTTCACATTAGCCATGTTTTCAAATTATTGTTCCTGATTTTGAAGCCAATTAGGTGAAAAACAGTCACAAAATCTTTTAATTTTTAAAAGTAGACACTTTCTGCTGCCAGTTGGTGGCGCTATGACTGAGACCGACGGGACCCATTCAAATTAAAAAATCTCCTTCATGGTTTCCAATGACCCATGTCTTTTCATTATTCTGACTGATGTTGAACCAAATCAGGTGAACGTAAAGGACAAAATATTAGTGATTTCCAAAAGTGACACACTTCCTGCTGTCAGTTGGTGGCGGTATGACATAGACTCATGATTGTCATAATATGTGATCAGCTTCCTACTCTTAACATAATTTTTGCCATAACAAACATCGCCATAACTTTAAACGGCTGAACCGGTTGAGATATTAAAAATCCCTTCACAATTCCCTGCCCCACTGAGGACCTGATGGCCGCAGTTTCCCACCTGTATGCAAATTTTGGTGAGTTTTTAAGTATGTTATGACCCCCAAAAGTGGCAAAAGTGGCACTACAGTGCTTGGGCCCTAAATATAGTTGCAAGCAGCGATGACGGGCCTAAGCATCCTGCGCCACTGCCACCCTGGACGCACCGCACACACCGTGTTATTTGAGCATGTCAAGACCTTGAAAAAGCCATCGCCACCCGTACAAACTGCACACATCACACACTATACAGGGTTAATGTCAGTTTGGGCCCTAAATATGTTTGTGAGGTTTAGTGTGTGTGAGGGTGAGTGAGAAAGGTGTGTGACACTATAGGTGCGCAGGACCCTCTTGTTTTCCTAAGGATTATTATTTTTTTATATATTTTTTTTATTTAGTGTGTTAACATTAGTGATGTGTACTTGTGTTTGTGCATGTTTCTGTGTATGGTGTTTGTGTCTGTGTGTTAACATTAGTGATGTGTGTAGTATTAATCCTTTTTCGTTGTAAGTTTAAGACTTTAACACAGCTGATCCATTTGGGATTAAAATGAGTGTGTGTGCGTATATGTGTGTGTGTGTGTGTGTGTGTGTGTGTGTGTGTGCGCGCATATATGTGTTAACATTTGTGATGTACACAAAGTAAGCCTCACACTATGATGTCACTGAACATGATGTCACTGAATATAATGTCACTCAATATAATGCCACACAGTAAGTTATTCATCATTTTTCAGTGTAAGTTTAAGACATTATCACGGCTGACTACTTAATATATCAAAAAATCCCTCCGCAAAAATCCCCGCGTCCTCAATGTGTGTTTTTGCGAACGACCCAGGATACCCGACCTCCTGTTGAGTTGAGCCCAGGACATGCAGCGCGATAGTTGTTCGACTCAGTGAGCTCTAAATGTGTACCGAGGTTCATGTACCTACGTGAAAGTGTGTATGAGCTATCCAGCAAATTCTCGTGTGTGGGCCCCTGAGGGCCCTGGGCCACGCAACTCTCAGGCATCCGAATGGCAGCAGATTCCAACCTGTCTGCCAAGGTTCATGAGTTTTTGAGCATGTTAAGACCCCCGAAAAGTCCAAAAGGGTGGGGAAAAAAATTAAATATAGTTGCAGGCAACAATGACGGGCCCAAGCACCCTATGCCATCACCACCGCGGTCGCACCGCACAACCTGTGTTATTTGAGTGTGTTAAGACCTTGAAAAAGCCATCGCCACTCGGTTGCACCGCACAACCTGCACACATCACACACTATACAGGGCTGATGTGTGTGTGTGTGTGTGTGTGTGTGTGTGTGTGTGTGTGTGTGTGTGTGTGTGTGTGTGTGTGTGTGCGCGTGTGCATGGTGTGTGGGCATCGTGAGAGAATTGTGTGTGTGTGTGTATGTGTGTCGTGAGAGAGGTGTGTGTGTGTTTGTGTGCGTGAGTGTAAACATTTGTAATATGGGTGTATGTATGTGTGCATGTGTGTGATGTGAGTGTGTGTTTGTGTACATGCATGTGTGTGTGTGTGTGTGTGTGAGAGTGAGGGAGAGGTGTGTGACGTATGGATGTGTCTATCTGTGTGTGACGAGTAAATGTCCTTGTGTTTGTGCTTGTTTATGTGTATGGTGTGTAAGTCTGTGTGTATTAACATTAGTGATGTGTGTGTGTGTGTGTGTGTGAGATGTTTGTATGTGGTGTATGTGTGTGAGATGTGTTTGTGTGTGTTCCTGAATGTGATGTCACTGAACGTGATGTCACAGAAGGTGTCACTGAATATAATGTCACTCAATATGATGCCATACAGAAAGTTATTAATCATTTTTCGGCATACGTTTAAGACATTATCACAGCTGACCCATTTGAGATATCAAAAATCCCTCCGCAATTTTGCATCCTCAATGTCTTTAGATCACATCTGTCCGGTTTTGGAAATTGTATAATTTCCCCAGGAGGAGTATATCAAAATAACCTGATGAGTTGAGCCCAGGACATGCAGTGAGAAAGTTGTTCGGCTCAATGAGGTCTAAATTTCTACAGAGTTTCGTGTGCCTACGTGAAAGTGTGTATGAGCTAGCCAGCAAAATCTCGTATGGGGGCCCCAGGGGGCCCCGGGCCACAAGACTCTCAGGCATCCTGATGGCAGCAGATTCCAACCTGTCTGCCTAGTTTCATGAGTTTTTGAGCATGTTAAGACCCCCCAGAAAAAAAAAAAACAATATCCTTAGGAAAACAAGAGAGTCCTGCGCACCTATAGTGCTTGGGCCATAATAATGAATGGAGAAAGTGCAGTCAAAGAAGAATTATTACTGAAGAAATAAAGGGAAGAAAATGAAGAATAAAGATCCAGATTGAGCTACATGTATGGTTATGAATCTCGTGTGATTTTCTCTTAATCACGTTCATTAGCCTTTGAGTGTTTTATGAATATTAAAAGCAAAAAACAAAATGACGAAAATAATAATGAAACAAATAATGAAATAAATAAAATGAATGAGTAAAAATAAATGTCTTCACAAAATAGCTAATTAAGAAAGAAGAAACACAACTTGGCAAAAAGACACATCCTCAGAGCAGAGGGCATTGGTGGTCAGGGAGGTACACTGGCAGGAGGAGGTTGCAAGAAGTGTACAAGCGAGCAGTGGGCACTGTGAGAATGTGTGGAAAAGAGAAAGGTCAGCTGGAGGGAGCTATGGGAAATAGAGGCATATAGGATTAGTTTTATCAGAGCAACATGTGATGTTCTGTAATCACCAAAAAAAACTCAATCAGTGGTATCCAACCTGCACCCTCTACACAGCTTCATTAACTCTCAAATACATCATGACAGGCTGCAACATCCTCACAAAAGGCAGACAGTGGGTGGGTAGAGTAGCCAAAAATTGTACTCAAGTAACAGTAGCTGTACTTCAAAATAATATTACTCAGGTAGAAGTAAAAAGTAGTCATCCAAAATATCACTAAGATTAAGTAAGAATAAAAAAAGTATTTGGTGAAAAAACTACTCAAGTACTGAGTAACTGTTTCATCATAATGTCCAATTTATTTTTTTAATTATGTAAGCATAGAATAAATATAAAAACAAATGAACAAACAAATATATTTTCAAATTACCTAATTAAAGAACAAGAAACACAGCTTTCCTAATCTCACTTTTTTCACAACATTAAGCTTTTAAAACAAATACCTACTGTAAGTAACATATGTATATGTGTATATATGTATATATGTATATTCAGTTGCACTCCAAATGGCTCAGCAGATGGAAAATAACATAAGAACATACGTACAAGAGAGCTCACTTTACCATAAAAAAAATGTATCCAGCCAAACAAATATAAGAAACTCTGCTCTAGCTTATTTGTTAATTATACACTCACCTAAAGAATTATTAGCAACACCATACTAACACGGTGTTTGACCACCTTGCGCCTTCAGAACTGCCCTAATTCTACGTGGCATTGATTCAACAAGGTGCTGAAAGCATTCTTTAGAAATGTTGGCCCATATTGATAGGATACCATCCTGCAGTTGATGGAGATTTGTGGGATGCACATCCAGGGCACGAAGCTCCCGTTCCACCACATCCCAAAGATTGTGTGGGGGTCATTTTAGTACAGTGAACTCATTGTCAATTGTTCAAGAAACCAATTTGAAATGATTCGAGCTTTGTGACATGGTGCATTATCCTGCTGGAAGTAGCCATCAGGATGGGTACATGGTGGTCATAAAGGGACGGACATGGTCAGAAACAATGCTCAGGTAGGCCGTGGCATTTAAACGATGCCCAATTGGCACTAAGAGGCCTAAAGTGTGCCAAGAAAAGATCCCCCACACCATTACACCACCACCACCAGCCTGCACAGTGGTAACAAGGCATGATGGATCCATATTCTCATTCTGTTTATGCCAAATTCTGACTTTACCATTTGAATGTCTCAACAGAAATCGAGACTCATCTGACCAGGCATCATTTTTCCAGTTTTCAACTGTCCAATTTTGGTGAGCTTGTACAAATTGTAGCCTTTTTTCCCTATTTGTAGTGGAGATGAGTGGTACCCAGTGGGGTCTTCTGCTGTTGTAGCCCATCCGCCTCAAAGTTTGCGTGTGTTGCGGCTTCACAAATGCTTTGCTGCATACCTCGGGTTGTAACGAGCGGTTATTTCAGTCAAAGTTGCTCTTCTATCAGCTTGAATCAGTCGGCCCATTCTCCTCTGACCACTACCATCAACAAGGCATTTTCGCCCACAGGACTGCCGCATACTGGATGTTTTTCCCATTTCACACCATTCTTTGTAAACCCTAGAAATGGTTGTGCGTGAAAATCCCAGTAACTGAGCAGAATGTGAAATACTCAGACCAGCCCGTCTGGCACCAACAACCATGCCACGCTCAAAATTGCTTAAATTCCCTTTCTTTCCCATTCTGACATTCAGTTTGGAGTTCAGGAGATTGTCTTGACCAGGACCACACCCCTAAATGCATTGAAGCAACTGCCATGTGATTGGTTGATTAGATAATTGCATTAATGAGAAATTGAACAGGTGTTCCTAATAATCCTTTAGGTGAGGGTATATGATAACATTGCAACATTAAATAAAACGGCTAAACTAACCACGACATGCTTCCTCAGGTTAGACGTTAAGTTTGTATATGCTGAAATGTCTGTCTTTTTTGGCAGACCGAGAAGACCACATTATGAAGCTGTTCTTTTGCACTGTGTGTAATTGAAATGTGATTTGTATATGAGGTCAGTGGTGTTTATCCTCTTCTGTTGCAGCATGCCACTTTTCATTCCCGCTTTCATTCACTTTCTACCACGGCTGAAGATTTTTTCCCCCCCGCTATGCAGCCAGATTGTGTGTGGTCACGTGACTACATGTGTTTATTGTTATTGCGGCTAATTGGTCAAACTGAGTCATGTGATTATTGTTGCTACGTCTGATTGGTGAAACACAGTCGTGTGGTAGATCCACCGGCTGCATTTCTTTGGCAAAAATAAAAAATATCTAATGTGTAGAATAACTGATAGTAACGTTTCTTCTTCGCAAATCTACTCAAGTAAAAGAAAAAGTATGGTACAGTCAAACTACTCATAAAAGTACTTTTTGAGTAAGGCTGAAACATTCAGTGATACAAATACTACAGACAATGTGTCACATGCTGAATTGCCCTGAAATTGTACAACCTAAGCCAGGCAAGGACACCCCATTAAGGATCTAAAATGGCCACAGAAGGTAAACACGTCAGCACCTTCAGCCAGGATCCTAACAATTTGCGGATTACATCTTACACTTTTGACATTCTCATTAATAAAATCAGGGTAGTCCTTTCGTCTTTGGCCTTAAGACAGGATGGCTGATATTTTCAAAACAGACCTGAGGGTGGAGTCATCAGACCACAGCACAATATTCCAATTTACATCAGTCTATCTCAGATGAGACTGGGCACAGAAAAGTCATTAGCATTTCTTGATGTTGTTTACATATGGCTTAGGTTTTGATCTTTGAGTTTGATTTTTAACTTGCATTGAAGATGTTAGATGTAACAGCAAAGTGGGTTCCTGTTGTATTCCTGAGCCAATGTTGTTCTTTGACAGTAAGACATTGAGTTTGAAAGCAGGAATGCTTGTTGCCTTTCGTCTTTGGCATAAACATTATTGGATTTTTTTTGATAGGTTATGAACCATAGCTGTTGACAGGCCTATATTTTTAACAACTGCTTGTTGGGTAATATTCTTAAAATTACCATTTTAAATCTACATCTCGGCATTTGGCAGACGCCCTTATCCAGAGCGACTTAAATTTTTTATTTAGGGCCCAAGCAATACAAGGTGCGCAGGACCCTCTTGTTATCCTAAGGATTATTAGGGCCCAAGCACTATAAAGTGCGCAGGACCCTCTTGTTTTCCTAAGGATTATTAGGGCCCAAGCACTATAAGGTGAGCAGGACCCTCTTGTTTTCCTAAGGATGTTTTTTTCCCACCCTTTTGGATTTTTCGGGGGTCTTACCATGCTCAAAAACTCATGAAACTTGGCAGACAGGTTGGAATCTTCTGCCATCAGGATGCCTGGGAGTCTGGTGGCCCGGGGCCCCCATATGAGATTTTGCTGCATAGCTCATGCACACCTTCACGTAGGCACACGAAACACGGTACACATTTAGAGCTCATCGAGCCAAATAACTTTCGCACTGCATGTCCTGGGCTCAACTTAACAGGAGGCCGGTTATTTTGGGTCATTTGCAAAAACGCACCCGATGGATTTTGAAATACTCTTCCTAGGGAATTTATACGATCGCCACCAAACCGGGCCAAAGAGATCTAAAGACATTGAGGATGAAAAATTGCGGAGGGATTTTCGATATCTCAAACGGGCCAGCCGTAATAATGTCTTAAACTTACACCAAAAAATTATTAATAACTTTGTGTGGCATTATATTCAGTGACACCTTCTGTGACATCACGTTCAGTGACATCACATCTGCGGCCTATTGTACACACATAAACATAAAAAATGTTAACACACACATGCACGCGCACACACACTAACGCACTCAACAAATATTTAGGGCCCAAACTGACATTAGCCCTGTATAGTGTGTGGCGTGTGCAGGTTGTGCGGTGCACCTGGGGTGGCGATGGTACAGGGTGCTTGTGTCCATCATCGTTGCTAGCAACTATATACTGGACCTTCTCAAAAAATTTCCATATTCTGATAAAGTTCATTATTTTTTGTAGTGTACTGATAAACATTAGACTTTCATATATTTTAGTGATATTGGTATTAGAGTGATGATGGCTTTTTACGTGCCCCTTGGACATCATACTCCTCTCGCCTTCACACATGCACACACTCTAACGGAGACACTGCTCTGTCGCGATTCTTTTCAAAGGTAAAGTGCAGGTTAATTTGTTTTATTTTTACTTTACAGCATTGAGTATGTGTGTGTGTGTGTTTGTGTTTGTGTCTGCTTGTACATGTATACAATCCGCTTCGTACCTGGATTGTTTGTTTGTTTGTTCGTTCCTGCTGCATGTTTTTCCGCCATTCTACTGGATTCTTTGGATTATCTCATTTCATATTGCTGTGGCTTCAATCAAACTGGACTATAACTATCAAACTTTTGCTGTCTGTGAGTTTGCCACCGGGCCGCTGCGAGACAGACCTCTGCCCTGTTAGCGTCTCCACCACGCTCGGCTCTTCTGATGGGTGAGTGATCGCTCTCTCAGACGGTTGCGCTGTTAGTTTACTGCTCGCTCTTTGGGAGTGCTGTCTCCTATTTAGTCTGCTGTTTTTGGTGAAGTGGCGCTTCAGGGTTTGGCTAGCGCAGATTTTGCCCGTGTCAGGCAGTTTTTGCCTGTGTCTGGCTCTCACTTGCTCAGTACTGTAATGTTCTGGGCTAAATTTTTTCTATTTTTCTCTCTTCTTTTTTGTCACATTTTGCATTTCACTTCCGTCATGGATATTAGATATTTACCATCGCAACTGAGGGCCTTGAACTGCCATCCGCGTCTTGACTCCATGACGTATGATCACTGCCGGAGCTTAGGGATTCTCCGGCGTCCACAGTGCATCCACCGCACGGCGTGTGTTCAGGAGTACTTTTTGCTCTTCGCCCGAAGCCCTTCCGTGTATCTGGACTAATCAAAGATTGACTGCTTCCAAACAACTGGCTGCTGGCCGTACTGTTCATCGCTCTCTAATTTATCGCACTGGTTTCCAGCATCATACTGCAAATCTGAATTCTGTACATCGTCACTTTGCACTTCTGAACTGTCGCTCAATATCGGACAAAGCCCTTTATCTCAACGAAATTATCACTGACAATAAGCTTGATTTTTTTCTTCTCACTGAAACCTTGCAAGCTCCGGATGATTTTCTTCAGTTAAATCTCCTTGCATCGGATGGATACAAGTATCTCGCCCGACCTCGACTGCATGGCAAAGGAGGTGGTCTTGCTGTCATTTACCGGGACACTCTCAGTCTGAAACAACTTGATTTTCACAACACAAACTCATTTGAATACATGGTATTGAAAGCTGACTGTCTCACAGTTATCCTGCTCTATCGCCCTCCCAAAGCCCTGTCTAGCTTTTTTTCTGAACTCAGTGAACTGTTAACCCTTGCCTGCTCATTGTCATCTCCTATCCTTCTGCTTGGTGACTTCAATATTCATGTTGATACAGTTTGCCCCAAAACTACCCAATTACTGTCTGTATTTGAATGTTTTAATCTGACACAGCATGTTCACGTTCCTACCCATACTCGTGGTCATACCCTTGATCTAATATGTACCTCAGCTGGGAATATCACTTCTATTTCTGCATCTGTCACCAGTATTTCTGACCATAAACTTCTTGATTTTAGCCTGAATCTGCCTCTTCATTCCAAATGCCCTAAGACTGTTATTTCATACCGTAATGTGAAAGCTATTGATACTGTATCATTTTGTGCTTCTATTGTCTCTTCAAATCTCTCTGATGTCATTGATATTTCTTCTCCATCTACGATACTATCTAATTACCACTCTACAATTTCTGATATCTTACAGCAGTATGCTCCTATCAAGACCAGAAACGTTCCCGCCACTCACTCTTCTCCCTGGTATACCCCTGAGCTCCGTATTCTTAAGGCCACTGGCAGACACCTTGAACGTCTTTACAGGAAAACTGGTCTTACTGTTCATTACTTGGCTTTTCTTGATCATCTCAAACGTTATAAATCTGCTCTCTTCTCAGCTCGCTCTAACGTTGTCTCTGCCACAATTAATAAATCGAGCAACAGGCCTAAAGCATTATTTAATTCGATAAATAAACTTACCAAGCACACACCTCAGGATACTATAGTATCTAATGAGTTTTGCTGCTCTTTTCTGGATTATTTGCTTGAGAAGACTAATGCCATCCACCAATGTTTCCCTACTAATACAGAGCTCAGCCATCCAACAAACCTATCATCTCAGTCTCTATCTTGTTTTTCTCTGACGACCCCAGACTCCGTTTCTAAGCTAATCCTGAAATCCAACTCTTCCTCCTGTCACCTTGATCCTGCTCCTACTTCTTTCCTGAAACTTTGCCACTCTGCTATTTCTGCACCTATTTCTCATTTCATCAACGCATCTCTTACCTCTGCTTCATTTCCGTTGCTACTAAAAACTGCTGCTGCAGTTACACCTGTGCTTAAGAAACCCAACCTCGACCCCTCAGTTCTATCTAACTATCGTCCCATTTCTAACTTACCATTCATATCTAAATTACTGGAAAGTACTGTTGCTACCCAACTCCAGTCCTTTCTACTTGATAATAATCTCTTCGACCCTTTTCAGTCAGGTTTTTCGCCCAATCCATAGTACTGAAACTACACTTGTAAAGGTAGTGAATGATCTACTGCTTACTGGTGATTCTGGATCCTTGTCTATACTATTGCTACTGGACCTCAGCTCTGCCTTCGATACCGTCTCCCATGATTTACTTATTTCTCGTCTCTCTTCTCTGGTAATTTCTGGTACTGCTCTTTCTTGGTTTTCTTCCTATCTTTCAGATCGACAGTTTTACATTTCTGTTAAGGATTTTCGATCACCCTCTGTCCCCCTGAAGCGAGGTGTTCCCCAGGTATCTGTTCTTAGCTCCCTATTATTTACAATTTACATAATCCCACTCGGTCTGATCCTTCAACGTCATGGTCTTAATGATCACTTTTATGCCGATGACCTTCAACGTTATTCCATCTGTACACCTGCTCCATCTGTCCAAATTGACAAAATCTCTGCATGTGTAAAGGACATTAGAGCTTGGCTTAGCTTAAACTTTTTGAAACTTAACATGGATACAACTGAGATCATTTTCATTGGCACCCCAACACTCACCAGCAATATTTCCACTAATTTCACCTGCGAGATTGCTGGCTCTCACATCAAAACATCAACCTCTGACAAAAATTTAGGAGTAATCTTCGACTCCACACTCTCCTTTCAGTCTCACATTAAATCTGTCACTAAATCTGCATTCTTCCATCTATGTCGCATTGCCCAACTGCGTCCCTTCATCAGTACCAAAGATGCTGAAACTGTCATCCATGCATTTGTCTCATCACGCATTGATTTCTGTAATGCCCTTTTCACTGGTTTACCTGCCAGCTCCATCTCTAGGTTACAATATATTCAAAATTCTGCGGCTAGATTACTCACTCATACTAAACGCTCTGCTCATATAAACCCAATCTTGTTTGATCTCCACTGGCTTCCAGTTAACATCCCCTACATCCCATCTCGCTCACTACGTTCTTCCGACTCTGGCCTTCTTGTTGTCCCTCGGTACCGCCTATCTTCAATGGGGGGGGGCAGATCATTTAATGTTATTGCACCTAAGTTCTGGAATTCTCTACCACACTCTCTCCGTTCTGTTAATAACATCTCAGCATTTAAATCTCTACTCGAAACGTACTTGTTTTCTGAATGTTACAGCTCGATTTGTATGTCTGTCTCCTAGTTTTTTTTTTTTTTTTTTTACTTTTACTTACTTCAATGTCTGTTTGTCCCCCTTTTTCTATTCATTGTAAAGTGTCCTTGAGCTCTGGAAAGGCGCTATATAAATTATTATTATTATTATTATTATTATTATACACAGCGCATACATGCACAAACAGACACACACAGCGCATGCACACACAAAAACTAACGGAAACACTTGTCTGTCTGGATTTATTTGTACTTTTTTTAAGGGTAAAGTGCAGTTTAATTTGTTTTATTTTTACTTAATATTTTGGCCATCTCCCATATCCTTAATACTATACTTTCACATCTAATCTTATCCGTGAACATAAAACAGCAGAAACCACAGAAAACTTAATTGAGCATGGGACAGGAAATTTGCTGTGCCTGGAGCAACACTGAGACCAGATGCCTCAAATGAAATCCAAACACACTGGTGTAAATCGGAGATCCAGTAAACAAAGCAGAGTTTTAAAGCTTCACCTCGAGTTGGTGAAGTAGATTTTATCATGTGTAAGTAGAAAAGGTACGCATGTAGGGTTTTGTGTCATCTTATATTTTGTGTTCTTTAAATTTGTAGTAGATTTATTGACTGAAATAAATTAAACTAAATGACCATTGTCAGAATGTGCTACTGCGTCATCAGATGTCGATGCTTTTTGCGTTATCATAAGAATTAAATGCAGTAGATTGTTATGATCATCATAATTTTCTTTAATAAATAATGAAAACGTTTTAACAAATTACATTTTTACATCCCAGTAGCACCCCTGTTGCGCTGTACCACCGCCAATTATATTAAAATATGTATTACAATTGAAACATTAAACAAATTTACAATCACAGTGCTAAAATTACAGTACAAATTTAGAATTTAAATAAAATGTAGGCATTTCTTATTTGCATCAAATTTAAGCAAAGTAAATGTTAAGACAGGGAGCGTTTATATTTTCTCATGTGTAACACTCGCGTAGCCATCAGAAAAAAAATGGGTATGCCACAGGTATTGTTAGATTAATGTGCAAAAACTACTCTACTTTTATTTAAGTGCCCTTACAAAGACGACAAAACATTATGACTTTGTAAAATAATGAAAGCAAACAGAGATACAGCGCTATTCTGTATTGGTTTCGTTGAATTTGAGCGGGTCAGAAAATTAACCGAAACTCCATGTATGCTTGCTCACAGATGTCAAAAATAAATACTTATAGAAAGCAAAATGTCTGATAATTTCAGATTATGTCATTCGTATGAAACATGAATTATTGGCGCATCCACTGCTGTGAGAGGTGTCGATAGATCTTATATATTGATGAAAAGTCATGGATTATTCAGTAACACAGAAGCTCTGCTGAAAAAAGTTAGCCACATCAGTCACTTTACCCCAAATAAAAGGTCTTTCTCATATTGCCGTGCACGTTCATCTGCCTTTTGATCAAAACTCCGCAAAGTGAAAGAGTGCGTCCACGGGTTCACGCAAACATTTTACATTCACAAAAAGGCTTATTCAAAACCACATTTCAGCCATTCATAGACATGCATTGTGCTATTGTGTTGTTTGTTTGTTTCAGTCATAATATTCATCCATCATAAAGAGGGGCAACTTTTGCAAAGCAGACAAAATGTAAAATCAGTACCCCAAAAAAACAACAGAGCACAAATATATATTTGCTGAATAAACAAAAGTTGTTCAAAAGTGAAAGCGCATACAATGTGAGTAGCTTTATTTCAGCCATTCCAGCCATTCGTGGTCAAATAATTATTCAATGCTGGGCATAAACAGCAAAAAGCATGGTGATTATTATTATGGTTATTATTATTATGTTTTTTTGCTGTTTGTGTTTAGCATTGAATGATTATTTGAAACTGAAGCACTTCAAGTAATTTTATAATACAAATATTATTACGTTGTTATTATTATACGGTCCACTGAGCTTCTGCGGATTCATAAATGGACACTGTTACCGCATTTTCATTTAGACTATAAAAATAATCATGCATTTTTAGGCGTGCCAGCTTCCATTTTTTATTTAAAAGTTTTTAATACAAATCTTATAATGCTCAAATGACATCAAACATTCCCCATCTTAATATTTTAACTATTTATTTTAACTATTTAAACCATTAAACTATTTATTTTACTATTTTAACTATTATTTAATTTACTTCAAAATAAACTTAAGAACAAGAAAACCCAATCTTTTTTTTTGGATATTATTGATATTATTGGATATTATTGATTAAAACTCGCAGACATTGCTTTGTGTAGTTAGCATAAAAGACAAAAAAAAACTTTAAAATAAACATCAACAGCCTCCACCAAAGAGTCTGGAACGCAGAGTACAGGACACAGTCGCGATATATTATACTATAACCGTATTATACCAAAGAAGATTAGAAATACCCTAAATAAAATACCTCCGATGTTGTAACAATTACAGAGATATCACAGCCTGCGGCAGTTTTCAGAAACTCTTTCCGAGGTGAGGCTGTGTGAGGCGGGGTACATGAGGTATGTGCGTGGGCATTGCCAAATCTCTGAAATCGTTGGGGCAATTTTTAAAATATAACTACCATTAATAACCGATGGAGGTTTTGAGCTATCCACAAATGCATTCTTGCCTAAACAACTCTTAAAACTTATACACTTTGTGACACAATAACAGTAATATTTCAAACATTTTGCAGCCATTTGGAGAAACCAGAGAATAAATTATATTAAGTTATTGGGTCAAAATAACCCAGCCAAGTGTTTACAGCATTATTTGGAGTGTATTTTTTGAGTTATTCTAATGTTCTATTCTGAACGTCAATTTTTCCAGTTATTTCTATATTTAAAGTTTGATGTATTTAAACGTAACATTGTTTTAAAATAATAATTGATACAAACAGAGGCTATTTAACAGTTCATTATTTGTACAAATAAAATTGGTAGCTAGTGAACTTGATCATCTGTCTAAACAACATTTAACCATTTTTTAAAAAACTTATTACTGTACAGTCATGGCCAAAAGTTTTGAGAATTACATAAATATTGGAAATTAGAAAAGTTGCTGCTTAAGTTTTTATAATAGCAATTTGCATATACTCTAGAATGTTATGAAGAGTGATCAGATGAATTGCATAGTCCTTCTTTGCCATGAAAATTAACTTAATCCTGAAAAAAACTTTTTCCACTGCATTTCATTGCTGTGATTAAAAGACCTGCTGAGATCATTTCAGTAATCGTCTTGTTAACTCAGGTGAGAATGTTGACGCGCACAAGGCTGGAGATCATTATGTCAGGCTGATTGGGTTAGAATGGCAGACTTGACATGTTAAAAGGAGGGTGATGCTTGAAATCATTGTTCTTTCTTTATTAACCATGGTGACCTGCAAAGAAACGCATGCAGCCATCATTGCGTTGCATAAAAATGGCTTCACAGGCAAGGATTTTGTAGCTATTAAGATTGCATCTAAATCAACAATTTATAGGATCATCAAAAACTTCAAGGAAAGAGGTTCACTTCAGGGCATCCAAGAAAGTCCAGCAAGCGCCAGGATCGTCTCCAAAAGAGGATTCAGCTGCGGGATCAAGTGCCACCAGTGCAGAGCTTGCTCAGGAATGGCAGCAGGCAGGTGTGAGCGCATCTGCACGCACAGAAGAAAAGGTGAGCACTACCATCAGTCCTGTGTCATGCCAACAGTAAAGCATCCTGAGACCATTCATGTGTGAGGTTGCTTCTCATCCAAGGGAGCGGGCTCACTCACAATTTTGCCCAAAAACACAGCCATGAATAAAGAATGGTACCAAAACACCCTCCAACAGCAACTTCTTCCAACAATCCAACAGCAGTTTGGTGAAGAACAATGCATTTTCCAGCACGGTGGAGCACCGTGCCATAAGGCAAAAGTCATAACTAAGTGGTTTTGGGTCCAAAACGTTGAAATTTTGGGTCCATGGCCTGGAAACTCCCCAGATCTTAATCCCATTGAGAACTTGTGGTCAATCCTCAAGAGGCGGGTGGACAAACAAAAACCCACTAATTCTGACAAACTCCAAGAAGTAATTACGAAAGAATGGGTTGCTATCAGTCAGGATTTGGCCCAGAAGTTGATTGAGAGCATGCCCAGTCGAATTGCAGAGGTCCTGAAAAAGAAGGGCCAACACTGCAAATACTGACTCTTTGCATAAATGTCATGTAATTGTTGATAAAAGCCTTTGAAACGTATGAAGTGCTTGTAATTATATTTCAGTACATCACAGAAACAACTGAAACAAAGATCTAAAAGCAGTTTAGCAGCAAACTTTATGAAAACTAATATTTGTGTAATTCTCAAAACTTTTGGCCGCGACTGTACAGGTTAATGTCAATAGCTTTCAAGTTTTCAAGTTTGTTGTATAAAGTACTCGGATGTGGAAATTACCATCACTAGTATTTCTTCGATACAACATATGACTTTATGACTTAAGCTCAAATCATATTTAAAAACTGTGTCGAATGAAAAAGTTACTTTGCGCCACCTGGCGGTCGTTTCACGAATGACACGAAATGCGACTGATAATAGTTAATAGACAACCCCCTTGACTACCTACTTTATGAATGAGTGTGCAAGATATGGGATGTGTGATATCAATGGAAAGCTTGCTTTATTCAAAGAATATTGGTGTACACGGAAAATTGGTGGCATGAACAGAGCTCATGCAAATATACTTTATAAAGGTATTATAAAACTCCAACGTGACAGCCGAAACACTGAGCTATGCACACATACATATGCACACAATTATACAGTTAATTGTGCTATACGGTGGACAGATAGCATATAAAATGTAGGCTATAAATTGTAAAACTATAAGGCTATAAGGCTTGTAAGGCTATAAATTGTTAAAACTAGGGGTGCTCCGATTGATCGGTCGCCGATCATAATCGGCCAATAATTGCTTTGGGACGATTGATCGGCAGTCTCTATAATGGCCGATATAGAGAAGCCGATCAGATGATGCAAAACTCGCGGGATATTTTTTTTTGCGCACTGCTAAAATGGCTTCACCGGTCTGGCAAATCTAAGTGTTGTGTGAAAAAGACAGTACATTAGCAATCGGCAACCTGTGTAACAAGACAATTCCACGAGGCGGGAAGCACCCAAAGCATTTTAACACCACGAACCTCATCAGACATTTGAAAGTTAGTCACGTAAAGGAACATGAGCATGTTTCAGAGTTGTCTAGCGCTAAGAGAGCATAGGGGAAGTGGTGAAGGGTTTGAGTTGAGATATATGGAATACCGGGTGGATCCGGAGTGCCGCAGGCAGCTGGAGCCGGTAGGTGACAGGATTTATCCGAAGAGTGATGCGGCATGGACCGATGAATCTGGAGGAGAGCTTCCGTGATTCTGTTCATAGGTAAATGTTCTTGGTAGATAGCCATACCTTGTCACCTATCTGGAATAGTCGTCCCGGAGGGTGTCGACGGCGATGTTGGAGGATGTAACGGGTGTTGGAGCGTCGGATGGCATTGTTTGCTTGGTTCCAGAGCCGTCGACACCGACGAACCAACTGTTGGGCCGATGGTGTTCTTCCCCTCGGAAACCGGCAGGCCCGTGATGAAGTCGACGGAAATGTGCGTCCAGGGCCGACGGGGAACTGGGAGTGGTTGAAGTTCTCCCGGAGATGGTTGGTTGCTGTCTTTGGCCCGGGCGCACACTGGGCATGCCTGGACAAACTCATCAACGTCCTTCCTCATGTTGGGCCACCAGAAGGCGCGTCGAATGAATTGTAGCGTGCGGTGCCTTCCGGGGTGACCTGAGATGAGAGAGGAGTGCCCCCATTGAAGCACCTCTGGCTTCACGGTGTTGGGCACATAGAGTCGTCCAGGCGGCACGCCTGCCGGTTCGGTCTCCGCAGCCTGTGCCTGGCGAACCCTCGTGAAAAGCGCACTTCTCCAACTTACAGTACAGCTGGTGGACGAGCAATCTCTTCAGAACCGCTCTGACGTGTTGTACATGTTCACTGAAAGACCGGGAGTATATGAGGATGTCGTCTAGGTAGACAAACACCCATCGACCTAACATGTCTCTTAGAACGTCATTGATGAATTGTTGGAAAACCGCTGGAGCATTGCAGAGTCCAAATGTTATTACCAGACTTTCATAATGACCGGTGGGAGTGATGAAGGCCGTCTTCCACTCATCGCCCTCTCTGATGCGCACCAAGTTGTAGGTGCTCCGGAGGTCCAACTTAGTAAAAATGGTGGCACCAGAGAGGGCGTCCAGGGCAGAGTTGGTAAGAGGCAATAGATGTCGGTTCTTAATGGTGATGTTGTTGAGCCCCCGATAATCGACACATGGGCGTAAGTTGCCGTCGCGTTTCTTCACAAAGAAGAACCCCGCGGCAGCAGGCGAGGAAGAAGGCCGGATGGTACCTTGGCGCAGTCCGTTGGAAACATATTCCTCCATCGCCTGCGTCTCGGTGGCAGATAAAGAGTAGAGGTGGCCGCGGGGTGGCATGGAGCCTGGCTGAAGGTCGATGGCAAGGTCGTAGGGGCGATGAGGAGGTAGGTGGGTTGCCCGTCTTTTACAAAACACCTCAGCCAGGTCTCGGTAGGCGCTCGGGATGGCGTCGGTGTCGACCTCGGGGGCCTCGGACTCCCTAGAACACGTCCCAGCCCGGGCCCGTAGGCCACCGAGTTCCACCGAGTTCAGAGCAAGTCGGCCCCCATTGTAGGATCCGACTTTGTGTCCAGGATATGAGTGGGTCGTGACGAAGTAACCAGGGATGTCCGAGAATGAGGGGAGGTGATGAGATGGGGGTAAGGTAGAACTGAAGCTGTTCCTGGTGTTGGCCGATGTTCATGGTGATGGGTTGAGTTTGGAAGGTGATGGGGCTGGAGGAGAGGAGCCGACCGTCGACAGATGTAATATTTACGGGCTGGGATAACGCCTCGATCTTTACCCCCAGTTTCTTGGCATAAGAAGAGTCAATGAAGTTACCAGCAGCACCAGAGTCGACGAAGGCGGTACTTCCAACTCGTTTGTGGCCAAACTGGAGGTGTACTCTTACCGTGAGACAGGAATCATTGGTCAGGGTGGTGGAGAGGGAGATGGAACCCGGTGAGTCACTCTCACTTCTCACTGGGGCTGCGCGTTTCCCGGGCGTAGAGGACAGATGGCCCGGTGATGCGCTGCTGACCCGCAATACGCGCAGAGACCCTCTCTATATCGTCGTTCCCATTCTGCAGCGGTTAAGGAGGCACGCCCTAATTGCATGGGTTCCCCGGCTCCGGAGTCAACCACGGCGGGAGGTGGAGAACCGATGGATCCGGTAGGTGGAGTGGAGAGTGAGGAACGAGCTTCCGGAACAGGCGTGCGAGAAAAGAAGGAGGAGCTTTGGGGCGTGAAATGAGGCAGTGGTGGCGTGATGGGCGGCAGGGTGCGAGGAGCTGGCTTAGGGCGGGCGAGCAGACGCTGGTCGATCCGGAGGGCGAGTTGGACTAGGCCCTCCAAGGTGGCTGGAAGTTCACGACCGGCGAGCTTGTCCTTAATGCGTGCAGCCAGTCCCTCGTAGTAGGCTGTCCGGAGGGCGTAGTCTCCCCAGTCGGTTTGGACGGCGAGGGTTCGGAAATCCGCCGTGTAGCGGCTCACGGACAAGCCCCCCTGCCGCAGATTATATAATTTTGAGTCGGTCTCCACCTCAGCAGCAGGATGTTCAAAGGTGAGTTTTAGCTGGCGTGTGAACTCTGTATAAGAGTAGGCTACATCTGAATCAGATCGCAGAACCGCCACTCAGCTGCCTGCCCGGATAGCAACGAAACGAGAAGAGCAACGCGCAGTCGGTCTGTGGAGTATTTGGTGGAATTAAACTCAAACACTAGATCCAATGCGGTTAAAAAAACACTGCACTTCCCATCTGTGCCATGCCATTTGTCCGGTAAAGCAATGAAGACATCAGAAGAGGGGGGAGGGGGTGGCGGAGCAACAGCCACTGCGATGAGCGTGGCAGCAGCCGGTTGAGCGACCGCCCCGCGAAGACGTCTTGGAGGCCTTGGCGGAGGACCGCGACTTCACTACTGAGCTGATCGATCAACTTAGCATGCTGGTCAACCACATCGCAGAGGTGAGTGTAATCCGCTGGGTTTACTGCTGTTGGCTCAGTCATTCTGTCACAGACAAACAGAGACGGACCAGAAGACTAGCAGTTAGCCCTGTAGCGTAGATGGTAAACCCAAACGCGGAAGTAGCGCGAGTAGGCAGGATAACCACGCTGTTTATTTTTAGAACACTCTCGAAACGAGAGCAAGAGCTTACACAAATAAACCCGCGTTCTAATAACACACACTCAATCGAAAGCGAAACCCAAGAAAGTGAGTACTCAGGATTAGGCGGACAGAGCGTCGGCGATAGCATGGGCAACTCAATGACTGAGCGATGTAAAGCGCCATCTTGTCTCCTTTTATGCTTCCTGAATCGCGACCGTCTTACTTCCAGGTCCTCGTGCCGGCCGCGTTAGGAGTGCGCATGACAACTCCTAGTACATGCCGCTCAAGATAAACATAACTCTGGTGAAGAGGGTGAACCAAAATGTTTTGGACACATGCCTCGTAGAGGCAATAATGATTCCTTGCTAGCAGTGAGATGGAATACTGAGATGGTCGTATTACAATAAAAGTGAGAAGTATGGGCTTTTGTACATGGCAATGGCAAGTTCGAATTCTGGACATTAGCTAATTCAGTTCAAAGAAGCAAGATTCTGGTGGATATATTTTTTGCAAATATGTGTCAACTTCATGAATTCCTACATCATATCAATATAACAATGTATATCTGCATTTTTTTTTTCACTTTTAAGATTTAAAAGATTTCTCTCCATATAAACCATACTCCTGACTAGATGTTTGGGAATTCTGTAGCTGTCACTGTTAGTACTTTAAGAAGATCCCTAAGTCCTAAGCTCCCCAAGTAATAATAAATACATTTAGACACACTTGAATCATCCATAGTAATGATTGGTGTGTTGTGGTGTTTTAACTCACGCGACAACGGAGGCGGTCTCTTTCCTCACGAATAGCACTTATGGTGGCTCTTGTGCGGTTATGTGCTTTATCCTTGCTGCTCAGCATTGCTGTCAAACTCTCATTCTCTCCTTGCAAAACTGCCAGCTCCTCCTCCCATCGAACACGCTCCTCATACAGACTTGGGTAAACATCTTTTCCCAGTGTCCTCTCAACCTCTTCAACAGTCTATTTCTCACAAAAAAGCAAGCACACATGCACACACACGCAGACACACATACAGCTACTTTATTTTAAAAGGTTAAAGCAAAAATGAGTACCCCTTTTGAAGTATCCCTTTAAGAATAACTTCAATTCTGCCTTTAACTTTAATATTTATATTTAATATTAATAATTTAAATTCACAAATGCTTCCACTCCTTCCTCAAGTTGTTGGCATCATGACAGTTACAAATGAGCAATTGCAAATGAGTTCTGGCAGAGATCCATTTTGTTTTTTAATTATGATCAACAACATATGATTGAACAAAGAAAATTAGAATGGAAAAATCTGAATGGAAAACTATGCACATTTTTTTGGTTCAGATTAGATTACAGAAACAACTTTACAAAAAAACCTGGTAAATAAGGATATATACACTATATATCCTCATACTAATGGGTCTAAGGTATAGATGTCAATTTCTGTTAAAGGTATATTTTTTGCCATAAACTAATTATATATTATGTTTACATCCCAAACATCAAATGTGAGTAATGCACTGCAACACCTAGCACCCAAATATCTTAGAACAAAAAAAAACTGAATTCTCTTTTCTTTGAGACATTAACAGAGCAAAACTAAACTACACACTACCAAAATACAGGTTATTAATTGTCCCACAAAAGAAATTAACACACTGGATATTTGCTACAGTTCTTAAGGGTGCATATCACTTTGTACCCCAGGCAGCTCTGGGGCACTCTGATCACTGCTTAGTTCATGTTATTCCAACCTACAGGTAGACATTTAAATCTGCTAAGCTTGTGGTCAAAACAGAGATGGACTAATGAGGCAAAGCAGGAACTACAAGATTGCCTTGACTGTACTGACTGGAGTGTTTTTGAAGCTGCAATCTGAATTAACTGACTGACACTGTGATACTGTGACAACACTGCAAACCTAAACCTTATGCTCATTTAATAATAACAAGCCAATGTTCACAGCCAAACTGAAAGAACTTCATCAGGCCAAGGAGAAGGCCTACTGAAGTATGGACAGGGCCGTGTATAAGCAGGCCAGGAACACACTGACAAAGGAGATCAGAGTGGCTAAAAGAAGCTACACTAAAAAGCTGGAAAACAGGTTTCAGCTAATAATCATGCATCAGTGTGGCAAGACCTCACAGACATCACAAACTAAAAGAGACTATCACTTCCTGCTAAGACAAACAAAGAATTAGGCTGACGACCTCAATAACTTTTACTGCAGGTTTGGAAGGAACATCTTCACACCTCTCACCCACCCCAGCCCACCGACTGACCCATCACACTATTGATTGAATAGACTGAATCATACATTAAAAATTACATTTTTAAAAAAATCATTGGTGCTCTCCTGCCCATTCTCCATGACTTTACCAGAATCAGGAAAGGGGCAAAAAAAATGAATAAATCACTACAGACCCCTCAAACCCTGGACACAACTTCTTTGACCTACTCCGTTGATTTTTTATAGAATAGAAACAGTGCTCTGCTAGGAAATTCTTTAACAAGAAACCTCTCTAATGACACTTGCGTGCAGACAAACTAATGGAATCACTGCTTCCTAACAGAGAGAGACTCTAGAAACTGGACCTTTACCTAGGAATCTGCAATTTGGTCAACTAAATATGCTTTCAAAATAAATTTGACTTTACTTGACAGTTCTTCTTGTATGTTTTGAGTGACAGATGTCTCTTCCAATCAGCAATAATTTAATTCAAAAACTATACCTACCTTTTCCGGTTTGAGTAAATTGTTGTTGTGTTTTCTCATTTCTTATTTTGTTTCTGGATATGTCGTTGTGTTTTCTAATTTGTTATTTTGTTTTTGAATTTATTTTGTTTTCAGTTTTGCTATTTTGTTTTTGATTTTGTTATATTGTTTTGCACTTCTCTGCCACCGTAGTAGCCCCCGCCTCCTCTCATCTTGCTTCAGCTTGGCACAAACACACCCACAAACACACATGAGTGTGCGTGAAAAGCAAAACGCAAGTGTCATTAGAGAGGTTCCTTGGTAAAGATCCAGTTTCTAGACACATATTAATGGAAACACTGCTCTGTTGGGATTCTTTTCAAAAGTAAAGTGCAGGCGCACATACAAAAGAAATCACCCCCCTAAACCAACTCATCTCCCGCGCTGCTTCAGCCTGTGTAACTTTTTTTTTCGTCATGGCGGCCATTGTTGCAAAAAGTCTACACGTGGACAAAAATTTTTTTAAAAACTGCTTTGCGCGCAGGAAGACATGGTCACAGTGTTATAGTAAGCAGTACATGCACACACGGATGTTAACTATACGAGTGGCACTGAGACTAAGCATGCGAGATGATTATCCCAATCCAGCAGCACGAAAGAGAGAAGGACCATTGGCTCAGTTGTGATCACAGGACGTTCGGGAAAACAAAGGGCAAATGTATATACTGTATCAAGCCCTCAAGATTCCACTGTACACCCTATTTCACATCTGGAAGAACGGTCAGTCATCACTTAACCCCCATATGTGACACACATTACTGTTATTTGCACCACTCACACATCTTGCACCGTATATTGTGTATTGAACAAACAGTCATTAAAAAAAAACTTAATCATATGTGATGCACACTACTGGTATTTGCAGTAATTGCTGATCTGTTATTTATAGTTAAGCATTTATTTGTCACATATATTTATTACAGCACAGTGAAATTCCTTCTTCACTTATCCCAGCGTAACTGGGGTCGAACCGATCTTCCAATCAGTAACTCAGTGCCTTAACCCTCTGAGCCACCACTGCTCCATAATATGTAAAGTGATTATATATTATATGATCGTTATTTTGAATATCTGAATATTGTGTACCTTCTGTGGATAGGGTCTTGTCTATAAACAAAGTTTAATGCAGTTATGTTTGTCTGAGATTCACTAACAGCCAAAACCAAATTCCTTCTTGTCAAAATATTTTGCCAATAAGCCTGATTCTGTAATAGTGCATGATTGCCAGGAGGAGAATTTGTCACAATATACCTTATAGTACACAGAATATTACTCTTTGCATATACCCTTGTTAGACAGTGGGGTAACAGTATAGTCAGCCATGTCAGTGAATTCTTACTAAACAGTGCAATCATGTACGCTTAGTTGATTTGCTGTGCATTTAAGCAGGACAAAAGTCCTAAAAAAAACACAATGTTTCTGTTTTACGCAGTCCATTCTGGTAACTGCTGTGTAGAGGAAACACAAAGTCCAAGGAATGTGCATGCTCATTATGCAGATAATTGCAAATGCTCACAACACAGGTGTTCAAAATGGTGGATGATGTATCTCAAGGTGCCCTGTTTTACAATTTTCCTTAAAAAAATAAATAAATAAATAAATAAATAAAAATAAAACCCTGCTCCTGAATGTAGGCTCCAGGGGCGCTGTATAATGGCTGACACTGCTATCTGACCCCAGTTACGCTGGGATATGCAAAGAACGAATTTCACTGTGCAGTAATGTATATGTGACAAACAACGGCTTAACTTAATCTTACTTCATGTAGCCATGTGTAATGGATCCTGGATATATTAAAAGGGAATAGTGGTATGATTTCAGGAAACACACGTGCAAAAAGCACTGTACTGTGCAATTAAACTATTCATTAATCAATCATCAATTGGCTTACTCAAACCAATGATTGGTTCTGGAACGGTTACACCAGAATAGCGAGAAAAAAATAATAAAATCGTTAAAAGCTCTCGAAATAACCTCATAACCATAAAATCAGAAAAGACCATATAAGTAACCAAAATCTACTTCTAAAGTTTGGGCTTCTCAACATTAGATCTCTTGTACCAATAGCACTTATTGTTTGTTAGAGTTTGAACGTCTACCGTCAGATCTACTGATTAACTCTGACAAAGTGTTGATAGTAGACAACAGTAAATGATGCTTTAGGACTTACATTCATGGATTTGCTAAATTCTTCTGGGGTTATACAAAACATAAATAAATTAATAAATTAAATGAATTAATCACAGGCTAGATTTACTTATATCCCATGGTATAGATAATAAAAGTATAGTCACTAATATAGAGATTCTACCTCAAAGTGATGATATCACAGATCATCACCTATTAGTATATACTCTACCTGTAGAACAGATTAACTGTGTCTCCACACGTTATTGATTTAGTAGAAACAATAATCCAACCACCAAAGACATTCACAAGTAATCTGCTGGATCTGTCCCAACACATTACTAGATCCCTAAATACAGATGATCTACTGTAGATAAATTAACTAACAGCAAAAGCACTGTTTTTACCAGCACATTAGACACAGTTGCTCCGTTGCACAGTTGATCAGATTAAAAAAGGTCAGAGAAAAAACACCTTACAAGTTTTTAGAATCACGTATAAAGATAGTTGTGCCAACTATAGACAGGCTCAAAAGCTGAGCATCTAAGCCAACTAATAGTACAAGATATAAAAGATTGGATGACTGATAATTTTCTCATACTAAATTCAGATAAAACAGAGATATTACATATTGGCCCAAAAACTAGTACACAACAGATCTCATAATTCAGCTTGCGTTTAGAAGGATGTACTATCACTACTAGCTCGACAGTAAAAGACCTGGGCGTAATATTATACAGTAACTTATCCTTTGAAAATCATATTTCCAATATTACAAAAACAGCCTTTTTCCACCTTAGAAATATTGCCAAGCTTAGAAACATTTTACACCCATGTAACAGGTGATTTAGCCCGTTGTGTAGGGGGGAATAAATTACTGCTGCCTTGGTAGTTTGAACAATGAAAGGAGCTTGGTCCCCGTTCTCAAATTCTTTTAGTCTCTTTACACACTAATGTGTATATGTGGTTTCTTACCTTATTGTGTTGGAACACTACAGACTGGTAAGGGTAGGCTTCAGGTGTGATAGTACTACACGGTGACTCCCAGAAGTGAAATTGCATATGAGAGTATAGCTTAATATGCTCCTCCCTCTCCAAATCTAATAAAGTAAGTGAGACTCCCCTACAACCCTGACAGCTTTCAACAACAAAAAAAATAATATAGCAGGTAAAGGCAAAAGAAATTAAACAGAATTTATTATTTCCTTTTCTTTCTATATTATAACTATTATTACAAATTTTATATTAATAATATATAATATATAATCAATATAACTATTGTTAGTAGTTTTGATTCATTGTGCAATTATTAAAATAAAATAATTTACATTTGTTCCACCTTGTAAATTCTCAGAATCATTCAGAATCTTCATTACAACAAAACAAAATAGTTGCCAGCTGGCATATGGACACTCAACTGGCGAGTGGTGACTGCGGCAGGGTGGATCCATGTAGACAGCAGTTCCTGCAAGCTCCTCAACACCTTGGGCTCGACCGCAGACGGGACTTGGACGCAATTGCAGCCAACATTGACTGTCACTCCTTCGGCAACCACAGCAGTGATACTTCCTGGGAAAGGGACTTTTCCTCTTGGGCGCCTCAATCACGAAGGCTGGCTCTCGGCGAAAGTGAAAATGTTGAGGCAGCTAATGCAGTCCTTTAGTCGCTATCTCTTGGGCAGCGATCAAACGGACTCTGCCTGCCTTTAAAGTCCCTGGGGTGCATGATATCACCCTGCTTACATGCCACTCTCACTTTAAATGTCTGCCATGCGTTCTCCTCACTCTCAAACTTGCAAACCTTGAGCTATGCTCCCCACCTCACTTTTAAAGAGTAATTAACAGTTATTTCACTCCAACTGTGCCAGTTTCAGCTGCTGCCCATTCACACATCAGCTGAAAGGGAGGCTGTACACCAAGTGAGCTCTTTGGACTGAGCGATGAGCGAAGAAAGATTTCGGTGTACTCCCGTAAGTGGTTTCAAAAGGTTTCATGGCTTCTTGTCAATGGTATTTAATGCAATATGTGACTTTGTGACTGGTAGATCTCAATTTGGACATGAATGCATTTTTCACAAATACAGCCTATGTATAGAATACTTGTTTCACAAGCCTTCATCAAAATAATTCATTTTTTAATTTTATTTTCAATAATAGATTTTTCATGGTACAGGAGATCCAGATCCATCTTATTAACCCTCATGATGTGTTCCGGTCAAATCTGACGATTTACAAGTTTCCTCTCTAAAAAAGTGCTGTTAATTACATTTGTATGTCCTGAGGTTCCATGACATTGTTTACACATGACATATATATATACACGTGGCCTGGGATGTGATTTTAGTGATAACGCCAGACACAGGATAAAGAATTTAGTTGGGATCTTTTATTCCAGACTGCACTTTAATTAGGGCAGCGTTAATTATGCAAATTTGAGGAATCAGACAGAGACTTAATATTGTGTACAGTTATTGAAACTAATAAAATTTGTCCCTCAAAATAAAATGATAATCAATCAATCTAAAAAGAAATGGCTAACATAGCAGCCTTTCATTTGTCATCACCACTCTTGTGCATCACACATTAACACTGCACATGAAGAGCTGGCTTTTCTTCTTCTGATGCTTCACTCTCACCCTGGAAACACACAGACGGCCTATGGAGCTGTTTTCCCCCCTGCTTCAAGCGATGGCGTTGATTTAGTTCACCCACATCCACGTGTCAATCACGCAAAATCAACGAGATACACGGCCAAACTAACAAGCAAAACACTAAGGAGCTTTAATTTACCTCTGTCATACATGCACTTTTCGTGCTAGTTTGCTCTGAACTAAACTTTAATGTAAATTTTGCTCCACTGCACAAGCACACGCTGTGGCACGAGATCACACTGCTTTCAGGTAATTGTCACGACGCTTTCAGGTAATTACACAACCGTGTTTCTTAAAGGGCTAGCGTTACATTTTCCCATTAAATGAAAACCCCACTAAAATACACCATATTCACAGCACAATCAAACAGGGACACAAATAACCACTCCTGTGATTAACAGGTCAGCTTTTCAACCTGGTTACATATATATATATATATATATTTTTTTTTTTTTTTAATAAAAATTTGTTTTTTATGGAACTTTTATACACTCATGGTGTTCCAGGTCAAAAGTGACCGGTCGTTGGAAATGAAAGGGTAAGACTACAATCAGTTCAAGCATATTTCTACACTATTTTCCCACACCTCAACATGCAGGTGTCTTTGAGCAGACACACAAACATGCATTTGAGCGTGCGTGTGCGCTCACACACAAAAACACACACACACACACACACACACACACACACACACACACACACACACACACATACATACACACACATACACAAATACACACACACAATCATTCTCAACCACACAATCATTCACACAGACACACAGGAACCTATCGTCAATATAATTTTTACTCCACGGGAACCACACCTGTTGAAAAACAAAACTACAACATTGTTTCAATCATACAATGTTGATGCAACTCTCGAATATAAATCTTTTTTGAGGCCTTAAAGTTCAGTCTGTGGCAGCAGGTTGGCCAAAAGATATACTGCATGTGAAGCTCTGGAATTCATATTTGACAATAAATCAACATTTATTTATATAGCACCTTACATCATCCTACAGTAAGTTGAACCAAAGTGCTTTACAGCACTAAAAATGACTAAATAAAGTGGCAATAAAATAGAAATAAAATACAAAAAGAAAATAAAACACAATTATAAATAAATAAATGAAAATTAAATAATAATAAAAATTATAATAATAATAAATAAATTCAAAACGATAAAATGATAAAAACATAAAATATTAAAAGCCATTCTAAATAAGTGATTCTTTAGTTTTGCTTTAAACAAAGGGAGATCTGTAATGTTGCGTAACTTAGGTTAGGTTAGGACCAGCCACAGCAAAGGAACGATCACCCCATTGTTTGCACCTTGACCGAGGGACTACTAGCAGGTTTTGGCTGGCAGAACGTAAAGCTCTACTTTGTTGATAAAAGCTTACTGTCTCAGACAAGAAGGAAGGTGCCAGACCATTAATCGCATTAAAAACAAACATCAAAAGTTTAAACTGAATCCGGAACTGTGCTGGAAGCCAGTGGAGGGAATACAGGATTGGTGTGATGTGATCATATTTACGATCATTGGTCAGCTTAATTTGGTAAAGACCTTGCCTCATGTCTGTGGTGCTCACAGAGTCAAGCTCTTACAACATATACTTTAATGCATGAATTATTGTGCATTAGTATGGTGAAAAACATACATCTGTCTGAATTTGCCTTCCAAAGAAATCTTGTTCATTCTAAAATTCAGGATTGTCACCACCGCTGTTTAAATGTGATTGCCCCATTTGCCTTTAACACACACTTGCTGTCAGCGAACTTGTGTTTGCCACTTCTATGCCACTTTGGCCTGCTGCTGTCACATGATGGCCTTGTGCTCATCTGCTCCTGGCCCACATACTCAAACACACCCTACACTTTCATGTTATTTCTTTCCATTCTTTTCCTAATTCCATGTCTTTCCTTTACTTTATTACATATTAAAATATTTGTGCCTGATGTCTGCGTGTCTGTGGTGCTCCCTGATTCAAGCTCTGACAGCATATTACTTAATGCAATTTTTTGTGCAGATGTATGGTGAAATGCATACAAAAATAATGAACAATTTATATAAAAAAAAAAAGCTATGCAAGTTGTAAATCAGAATAGGTATAGGGACCCAACAAATCCATTACAGTGGAACCTCGGATTGCGAGTAACACGGTTTGACTTGAAAAACGAAAGCGTCTTGGATTATGAGTACCGAGTATTATGTATCATGCATGCACTTCTTGTTTTGATGTGATCACAGCAGAGCCAATGGTTTTTCTCTCTCTCGTGCTGCAAAATTATGGCTAATCGTCTCCACTGCTCGGTCTTAATGCGCATCTCTCACTTGTATAATCAACATCCCTGCACGCATCTACTGTTTACCAAGATGGAAAGTAAGGTGGAAAATAACAAATTACATTTACTCTTTATATTAACTAATGATAATTACTATTATTAGTTAATGTAATTTAGTAGTTTTTTTGTGTACTACTTTTTTAATGTAGTTTTTAAAATCTGTAATTTTACTTTTACTAAGTATGTTTTTACTTTTACTAAGTATGTTTTGTTTGAAGTATTGTACTTTGCTACATTTGAAATCATATTCACTATTGAGTAAAAAAGTTAATGAATGAAAATTTTAAATAATTTTAAAAAATAACGCAACAGGGAAGGAAAAAAATTCCACCCCGGAAACCACTGCACTGATTGTTCTCCCCGCCCATCAATCAAACACGCTAAATTCATAAGAACGATGGAAACAGACAAAACAAATACCAGTGATGCAGACCCGGCTGAAAGCAAAATGCCATCAAATTCTTATAAAGCAAACCCCTGGCCATTGTAACGGCCACTACTATGTGGTATACCACAGTATGTATGTGTTTTGCCCTTTTAAGAGTTGCCGTCCCTCCCCCAGTGTGTGCATGAGAAGAAGAGAAGGAGTAGGCGCTCAGGTATGCTTCTCATCCCTGAACCACTTGAATCTTTTACCCTTTTCTTTACTTTTACTTTATGTTTTGTACTATAATTTGTGCGTGCGCGTCATTAGAAACTGTGCCCCTCCCCTCCTCCTCTCGCCTTCACACACACACGCACAGTCTAACGGAAACAAGGCTCTGTCATGATTCTTTTCAAAGGTAAAGTGCAGGTTAATTTGTTTTATTTTTAATCTACAGCAGTGATTCAGCTGTGTATGTGTTAGAAAGGCTAAAGATCCATTTTCTCTCTCTCAGCCTGCACTTTGTGTGTGTGTTGGTGAAAACGAGAGGAGTAGGGGCGCGGGGCATGGTGTCAAATGACACACACACACACACACACACACACACACACACACACACACACACACACACAATCAGTGCAGGCTGATTTTATGTATTAGATTTGTATAATTATTTATTATAAAATTACTTTATGTATACTATTATGTATTTTATTTTTGGGGGGGATGGTGGAAGTTTTCATTATTTCTTATGGGGAAATTCGCTTTGTTTGGTTTGCTTTCTTTGCTTTAGTTTTTATTATATTATTTGTTATATTTCTTTTTTGTTTGGCTATGGAATTAAAGTCAGATTTAGTGCTACATTGTATGTATATTTGTGCATCCAAAATAAATCAACAGGTGTTAATAACAAATGACACCAAAATAAATTCCAATAATCCTAGTTCACCAGTTTACCAACTACAACCATGTTTTACAACTCTCCTAATATTTATAGAGAAATAAATTACTGTAATAAAGTATTGTAAGGTACTGTATGTAAAATAATAACAGAGTTCTGCTGTACCTTAATGGCAAATTCACAGTGCTGGCTGTCTGCGGTGAGCTGCTCAATGTGTCTGTCAACCTCAGCCACTGAGAGGTTATAGACAATCTTCTTGTGGCCACATACCACACTCTCAAGGCCCCTCAGCACCCGTTGCAACTCCAAATTTAGGTCACTGCAGTTATCTAACAAGAAAAAAGGACATGGCGCTGATGATTTAACACCTTAAAGAAACGTTACACACACAACAAATGTTAAGCTCCTTGCCCCTTTTTGTGAAGTAGAATCATTGTTGAACTTAGTTGTTAAAAGATGGGAATGCCAACAAATATAAATGGTGAAGGAATCATGCTGCACCTGCTTGCTTTATGAAAGCTGTATTTTGCTTATAAGATAAGGTTGGAGTAGTGGACAGGAGAATTAATGATAATATTTATACCTTGCCCTTACACACTTTGACTAAAGCAACAAGAAAAATCTGTATTACAAGCAGGAAGTAATCATAATGTTAAAAATATATGCAGTATATTTAAACATAACGTATCAAAATCAACCCCCAAATCCATATAAGAAAGAACAAATGTAACATTAATATTTTTATAACATATAGATAGTTATGTAAGAAGCTATATTGTTAATGTGTTTTGGACTGCAATTAGCAGCAATCAGAAATGAGCACAGCTGCACCGACCATCATCAAAAAAAAATTTACTCGACTTAATGCTCGCAGTGAAGTGGCAGTTTCATATCAAACAACTACAACTTTTTAACCTTTTGGTGTTCATAGTTAATTAAAACCCATTCTTGTCAATTCCATTCTAAAAATGTACAGGGTGGGCCATTTATATGGATACACCTTAATAAAATGGGAATGGTTGGTGATATTAACATCCTGTTTGTGGCACATTAGTATATGTGTGGGGGGGGGACCTTTTCAAGATGGGTGGTGACCATGGTGGCCATTTTGAAGTCGGCCATTTTGGATCCAACTTTTGTTTTTTCAATAGGAAGAGGGTCATGTGACACATCGATCTTATTGGGAATTTCACAAGAAAAACAATGGTGTGCTTGGTTTTAACTTAACTTTATTATTTCATGAGTTATTTACACGTTTCTGACCACTTATAAAATGTGTTCAATGTGCTGCCCATTGTGATGGATTGTCAATGTCAACCCTCTTCTCCCACTCTTCACACACTGATAGCAACACCGCAGGAGAAATGCCAGCACAGGCTTCCAGTATCCATAGTTTCAGGTGCTGCACATCTCGTATCTTCACACCATAGACAATTGCCTTCAGATGACCTCAAAGATAAAAGTCTAAGGGGGTCAGATCGGAAGACCTTGGGGGCCATTCAACTGGCCCACGACGACCAATCCACTTTTCAGGAAACTGTTGATCTAGGAATGCTCGGATCTGACACCCATAATGTGGTGGTGCACCATCTTGCTGGAAAAACTCAGGGAACGTGCCAGCTTCAGTGCATAAAGAGGCAAACACATCATCATGTAGCAATTTCAAATATCCAGTGGCCTTGAGGTTTCCATTGATGAAGAATGGCCCCACTATCTTTGTACCTAATATACCACACCATACCATCACTTTTTTTGTTCCAACAGTCTTGGAGGGATCTATCCAATGTGGCTGAGTGTCAGACCAGTTGAATGGCACCCAAGGTCTCCCAATCTGACCCCCTTAGACTTTTATCTTTGGGGTCATCTGAAGGCAATTGTCTATGGTGTGAAGATATGAGATGTGCAGCACCTGAAACTACCGATACTGGAAGCCTGTGCTGGCATTTCTCCTGCGGTGTTACTATCAGTGTGTGAAGAGTGGGAGAAGAGACATTGACAATCCATCACAATGGGCAGCACATTGAATACATTTTATAAGTGGTCAGAAACTTGTAAATAACTCATGAAAGAATAAAGTTACGTTAAAACCAAAATTTCTTGTGAAATTCCCAATAAGTTTGATGTGTCACATGACCCTCTTCCTATTGAAAAAACAAAAGTTGGATCCAAAATGGCCGACTTCCAAATGGCCACCATGGTCACCACCCATCTTGAAAAGTTTGCCCCCTCACATATACTAATGTGCCACAAACAGGATGTTAATATCACCAACCATTCCCATTTTATTAAGGTGTATCCATATAAATGTATATAAACAAATATGTAAAATATATAATATATAAAAGTCCCTGAGAATGTCATTCACCAATGATTGAAAGACAGCTGGTGCATTGGCTAGTCCAAATGGCACTACGAGGTATTTGTAGTGTCCTGATGGGGTGTTAAAAGCTGTCTTCCACTCATCCCCCTCCCTGATCCTGTCCAGGTGGTAGGCATTACGCAGGTCGAGTTTCGTGAAAATGTTAGCCCCCTGCAGAAGATCAAAGGCTGTGGACATCAGGGGAAGAAGGTAACAATTTTTAATGGTGATCTCATTAAAACCTCTGTAATCAATGCATGGTCGTAAAGACTTGTCCTTTTTAGCCACAAAGAAGAATCCTGCCCCTGCGGGGGATGAAGAAGGGCGGATGATGCCAGCCGCAAGGGACTCAGAGATATACTTCTCCATAGTGTCCCTCTCATGTGAAGATAATGAGTATAACCGCCCCCTGGGAGGGGTCGTGCCTGGGAGGATGCTGATGGCACAATCGTAGGGTCTGTGGATACGAACTAGGTTCAGGTCCAAATAATGGGTGCAGGCTTGGAGGTCCATAGTGGTGCTGAAGGTCTGGAGGGGAGCTTGGATTGAACATGGTGTCTATGAGTTAGCCGAGCATCTACACGACCTGCTAAATCCATGAGACCATTGAAATCACAAGGAAGCTCCTGACTAATTAATTGGTCCTTGACATCTTCAGAGAGACTGTAAGGTTTTATAATATTGTAAGACATTGTAATCTAATCAGTTCAGCTCCTGTGCCCTCACTGTGCTTCCTTACGCCTTCTGTGGTAACACCTTCTATATCCTGTACCCAGACGAATATACACCCAAATGGCTCTTGTCTGCTAGAATCCTTTTGTTTAATCAGGAGAATGTAAATGTATTTCCTCTCTCCTGTCTGTCTCCGGCTCTCTCTATCACTGACATGTGAATGACTGGTTCTTTTGATGTTCAGGACGTGGCAACGTTTAAATGTGCTCTCCTTGCTAAGAATAAACTAGAGATCTTCAGACATCATGCCTGCGTGTGTGTATGTGTGTTTGTCTCTCCCGGTCGATCGGGCCCGGACCGGTAAGTGTATCAAGGTGCAGCGGACACAACAAGTTAAACTCTTCTCCTCTTAGCTTAAACTTAGCTC
>JAAGKR010007594.1:0-27257 GCA_011419295.1 Clarias macrocephalus | reverse complement strand
TGGTATTATAACAACACGTACTGGTATTATAACAACACTTACTGGTATTATAACAACACGTACTGGTATTATAACAACACTTACTGGTATTATAACAACACGTACTGGTATTATAACAACACTTACTGGTATTATAACAACACGTGCTGCTATTATAACAATAGGTACTGAAATTATAACAATGATCACTTACTGGTATTATAACGACACTTACTGGTATTATAACGACACTTACTGGTATTATAACAACACTTAATGGTATTATAACAACACTTACTGGTATTATAACGACACTTACTGGTATTATAACAACACTTACTGGTATTATAACAATTATCACTGGTATTATAACAACACTTACTGGTATTATAACAATTATTACTGGTATTATAACAACCCTTACTGGTATTATAACAACACACTGGTTTTATAACAACAATTACTGCCATTATGACAACACTTACTGGTATTATAAGAATATTTATTAGTATTATAACAATAATTACTGGTTTTATTACAACAATTACTGGTATTATAATAATACTTCTAGGTCTTATAACAATACCAACTGGTATTATAAGAATATTAACATTTTTAAACTTGCAGTAGTTGAAATTTGCACAATCAAAAATTACAAATGAGTGTGATCAGATATCATTTAAACTGAAGTTATGCGGTATATAAAAATAAAAACCCTATAGTTACATTAAATAATAAATAAATAAATAAATAAATAAATAAATAAATAAATAAATCAGAGTGATGTTTAATAGTGAAAGCAAGAGTAATTCTACACACACACACTCCAGGGTCAATCCCGCCTTGTGCCGTAAGTCTCCTGGGATAGGCTCCAGGCCCCCAGTGACACTGAATATAGGCAAGAAGAATGAAATAAGAATGAGTGATGTAAATTAATATCTCTAGTTATTAGCAGTGTAGTGAACATGGCACAGTAGCCCATTTGTTCCTTCTTATTCTTTTCAATAATTACTGGTAATTACTAGTAGTATTGACAAAAAAAAAATGAAATTAATTATGCATCACTGCCTCAATCGGCTGTGTGATGATTTTTTCATTCATAATAAGTGACCGAGTTGTGAACATTGAATCAGGCATCATAAGTAATTGATATTTGTTGTGTATTCTGAGTTTGAGGCACAAACAGTGCCGTCTTATTAATACACGACTCAGAATCACATGTTCCCGAGTATGAGGCCGTTCCTGCTATTATAATGCAAATGAGTACAAATTAAAATAATACAATGAGTAACGTGCAGAGCATCACATTCAAAAGTACTGGCACCCTATTTAATCTGGCCCACTGGTAAAAATAACGGCTCAGTGTCTCTTGCTTAAAATAGGTGAATAACCATCTGTGATGTGTGTTGGTATGGGTGTGATATGTGTGTGAGAGGGGACGTGTGTGTGTGTGTGTGTGTGTGTGTGTGTGTGTGTGTGTGTGTGTGTGTGTGTGTGATGTATGTGTATGTTTCTGCGTACATGTGCGCAAGAGAGACGTGAGTGTCACTGAACATGTCGCTCCATATAATACCACTTAATATAATGTCACACAGAATGTTATTAACCACTTTTTAGGTTTAAGGCATCATCACCGGTGACCTGTTTGAGGATTAAAAGATCCCTCCACAATTTTGCATTCTCAATGTCATTGGATCACATAGGCTTGGTTTGTTTGCGATCGTATAGATTCCCTAGGAGAAGTATATCAAAATCCACTGGGTGCATTTTGTGAACGACCCAAAATAACTGACCTCCTGTTGAGTTGAGACCATGACATGCAAAAAACTGTCCAGGTCAATGAGCTCTATATTTGTACTGAGTTTTATGTGCATATGCTCAAGTGTCTATGAACTGTGCAGCAAAATCTCTTGTAAGGGCCCCTGAGGGCCCCATGCCATGCCTGTGGCCCAGACTCACAGGTATCTTAATGGCAGCAAATTCCGAACTGTCTGCCAATTTTCATTAGGTTTTGAGGATGGTAAGACACCCAAAAAGCCCAAGAGGATGGAAAAAAAACTCCAGGTGCACCACACACCCTGTGTGCCTTTTGAGAAAACCTCTATAAAGCCCCCGACACTGATATCACTGAATATGATGTGACTCGGGAAGTTATGAGCCATTTTGCGAAGTTTAAGGCATTGTCTAAGGTCTTGTCTTTCAGGTGGCGATCGCATAGGCACTAGGGCTAATCCTTATTGCATGCAACTATTATTATTATTATTATTATTATTATTATTATTATTATTTCTGCACAGGTCATACACCCTTGCATGTCAAACTTGGTACACGTTTAGATTTCATTGAGCTGAACAATTTTCGCAACACTGCATGCAATCATGACTGGCCCAAGCACTTGCGCCTTAAACACCCAGATACAGCATATAGTACAACCCATGTGCCTTTTGAGCAACTTATCAACTCATCCAAAATACTACTGCCTGTATTGTAACTTAAATAACCATTATGGCTCACATCATATCATCCTTACCCTTCCACAAATTCACTGGGTCACTATCAAATACGGTAGTTCAAAAGTTTTTAAAGCAATTGATAATCTTGCTCTATAAAAGATCCCACAATGTTACACCCACTTATTACCCGATCATTTATTTTTTGAAATGTTTAAAAGATAAAAAGATGAGAAACTTTATATTCATTCTTACACAAGTCATTAACTCACTCTTAAACATAATGTTTATGATCAAATGTAAGCCAGAATAAGAAAAGTCGATCTCTTGATTAGCACTGTCACTGTTGAGATGAAAGTAATCGTGTCAAGTCTATTCAGTGTCCTGTGATATGAAGACCTAAGCTGAAAACAAGAAGAATAATGAAAAACCCCACACAAGGTTTCATTAAAAAAAATATAAAGAAAGAAAGAAAGAAAGAAAGAAAGAAAGAAAGAAAGAAAGAAAGAAAGAAATCAGATACCTGAAATGAAATTCCATTTTTTCCACCCAGAGTCAAGACAGATGAACTTGTCTGAGTGACATAAACCACATGAGGCCAGAGTTCTGTCTTATTTTCTATTACAGCTATAGAAAAAAAAAAACTTAAATGGCTTATTGATTAAATAAATGAGGAAAGGAAATAAGGGCGATTTTATTCCTCTTCCTTCACTTATTCCTTTATGTTCAGACAATCGCAATCCTTCCTTTGCGAAGTTAATTCCTTTGGTGTAGCCTGATTTTTCTTGATTCATTTGTCACACTGTGGGTTCCAAAAGTGTGAACAAATGAGGACATTCATAAAAATAAAAAAAAAATCTTCTGAACGCCACTGCGGTAAGTCCATTTAGCAGAGTGTGTGACTCACTGAAGGGCCTTTAAAAGTTATGTTTTATGATAAGGAGGGGAAGAAGATCCAGGATGTGTTGTAGTTAAAACCAAACCTTTAGCGTTACATCACACGTACTGTGGATCGATAACACACTGACGCGTCTAATTTTCAGCTATCTGATCCATGAAAATCAATCGTCATGCAGGCTTCCCAAAGCGCTCCGGCAGAAAGACAGACAAGGATGTCGAGAGACGTGTGTCAGACTGGAGATAACAGGACTTTTTTAATGAGCACTTTATCAGCAAAGTGGCAGGGAAGCAAAAATGCAGAGGTGAGGAAATATGGGGGTCTTGCTTGTTTGCTTTTGTAACGATCAAAAACGTTAGCGCTGTAATCATTCCTTAATGTAGAACGTTACACATTAAACAATTCAATAAGAAGATATGTTTATCGAATACACTGTGCGATTTTGACTTTTCAATTATGCAGCAAAAATAATGAATGAGATGGACTCTAGTTGATGAATTAGATTAAAATTGCTAAACGTAAAATTTAAACTAACCTGAATTTGCAGATGTACTGTTTATCTTCACCATGATGGAACAACACTCCACTAAAAAGATCTTGTTCGACGGTCTAAGTCACACCTTCGCCCAATGACAATCTTCTGTTTAAGAACCCACGTGACACCACAGCATGACCTTTGAAAAATAAATGCTCAGGTACTTTGCGCTTGACCTTTCCAGGATTTATTTACTTATTTCTGCTCGCCTCTTTTTGGATCGTTTGAATGGACGAAAAAGTTTAGACTCAGTAAATAAGATTACTGCAGTTGCATGGACCTTACCAAACATACAGAAGCCTAAAGTGGGAAAGGTGTGTCTGATGTTTCTGCTTCATTATAAGGTATATTGTGAAGAACATGTTTTTGCTTCCCAATCAATAATACAAAGTGAAGTGGATTGCACAAAATGATCATTCATGAGTTAATCTTCTAGCTGCTCCAACTGAGGGGTCGCCACAGCAGACCATCTGATCTGACACACTTATTGTATTTCATCTGGGTCAAACAATGCATCCAGTGGTTGGACTTTGGTCACTTGGTGGAAATTGAACACAGGCCTTCTACATAACCTTCTACTGAGCCAACATGCCCTATTTGTCACTCATGATTGATTAGACAAATTTTGCCCCATCAGAACGTTTGCCACTTAAAAGTATCTATTTAACAAATCCTTAAATAATAAATTAATACAATTGGTTAAATAATGTTTCGTTAGGAGTTTTAGCACTGCCATTAATTTAAACCTACTCCATACCAATCAGCCATGATATTAAAACCACTTAGGTTTTGCGTTCTTCCTGTAGCACCAGAGTGGATCTGGACCCACAGGATATTGGCAGTGGATCCTTTGTGGGGTTGTAGCTTCTGTGGATCAGAATTGCTTGTCCAGTGCATCAGGTGCTCGGCTGGATTATGATCTGCAGAGTTTGGAGGCTGTGTTGACAGCCTTGAGTTGTTTGAACTCTGGACCTTGGCCATGGTGGGCTATCATACACTAAGTAGTCTTGGGCGTTTCTATTGTGGCAAATATTGATCTTTTTCAGCAGTTTCTGTGGCATTGGCCTTTCTGTTAGATCAGATTAGACAGGCTACCCATGGGCATGGATGAACCTTAGGTGGCCATGATCCTGTCAACAGTTCACTGGTATATAATTGATGAATGATGAAAGTAAAAAATAAATGCAAAAAATAATCTTTAATCTGGATTAATCACATTGCCTTGTTTAAAATTCACAATTTATTTTGGAGACAGAATGTTATCTCTAATAAAGAGTTTTTTTTTTTTTTTCAAAATAGCATAAGATAATCAAGGGCATGACCCTGCTTTAGTACCATCCCCAGTCAAAGTTCCCTGAATGATTAACCCCTTCGATTTCCTTTGATGAAACCCTTTGATATTACTCATCTTCACTTCCTCATTGTCTGTAAGACCTGTTTACCATCTCTTATTTTTCACCAACACATGTGTTCAGTAGATAAAAAAATAGCATATAAAAATTATTCAAACTGGTTATTTCTCTAATCAAGGAATCACTTATTTAAAGCCTAAAAACATTTTTTTTATTTCCTTTGCAATGTTTCTAACCAAAGAATGAAAGACTTTTTTTTTTTTGTTTTCAGCCCTGCATCTTTCAGACATTGTTTTCTTGCAGATTGATTTATTTTGTCATGGCCAAATTAAACCAAATGAACCAAAGGAAATCAATGTCAGTCAGAGTCACACTCAGCAAACAGATTAGTAGGTGTGAAAATAATATATATATATATATATATATATATATATATATATATATATATATATATATATATATCTTGTAGATAATTAAAAAAAAAAAGTGTGATGATTTTGAAAGGTTAGGCTCAGCAGGAGTGAAAACCGGAGCTCTTAGCATCTTTAAAATACAGAGTGTGTTGGGTGTCTGAAGCCTAAACAGCCAGTAGCTTTTTGGACCTGTGCCTTCGCGAGGAGAAAAATAATATGGCTTCAGGGGTAAGAGGGAGTCAAAGCATGTGGGTTAGACAGCTGTGTTAAAAGCGGCTGAGGGAGTCCTGATGACTGCTGCTGCGCTTTCTCTAGAGAGCCATTTCAAAGCCATAATCTTTTCACATATATGAAAGTAACAATAATAAACATGATTTCTGTCTCTGTGTGTGTGTGTGTGTGTGTGTGTGTGTGTGTGTGTGTGTGTGTGTGTGTGTGTGTGTGTGTGCATTTGAAAATGCATTTTTTGTACTCTAAAGGTTGTCTTTTTATCTAACATCAGCTAGCAACATCAGCTAGCATCAGACCACAATATTTAATCAATGCACTAAATGTATTTGTTTAAACCTTTTTCCGTATTTCATAAAAAAATTGTAAAGTGACTTTGATTAGATAATTACGGCAACGATTAATATATTCAAGCTGCAACAATTATTTTAATTCTTCTAATTTCTTTACCGACCTCCAAATGTTGGTATCCCATGGTTATGGAAAAGATGTTACTGAGCCAAATTATTTTCCTACATTAAACAGCATTCAAATGCTGGAATTGGGTTAAGAACTGTCCAACGCATTATTGCAACCAGGAAATATAATGCTGAACCCGCAACTGCTATAATGCTATAAATGCTATAATGGCCAACCCGCAAGAAAGAACTGCAGTCAGAAAAACATCATAAATTAACAAGTTTCTATTTCTTTATACAGTATAAAGTAACATGTAGCGGATCCACATCTGCTCCATGCATACTCTCCTGAGGTATCCCACAAGGCTTAGCATTTGGACCGCTTGTCTTCTCTCTCTACAGTATATATACCCTGGCTCTTTGTCAAGTCATATGCTTGCATAGCTTTTTATACCTTTGTTATGCTGATGACACACAACTTATGCTCTCCTTTCCTCTTGCGGACGCGCAGGTTTCCATCCAGTTCTCAGCATTTCTCAAAACATTCCTTTCTGGATGACAGCTTAGCAGCTGTAAAACTGAACTGCTGTTTATCCCAGTGATTCATCTTCCTGCCAAGGCGTTGTGATTACCCTGGACAACAATTGGATCACTCCTTCAGTCACTGCCCACAGTCTGGGAAAAACTCTGGACAATTAACTGTCCTTTTCCCCACATGTTAATAACCTTACTCGCTTTTGTCAATTTCTTCTTTACAACATCAGCAAAATCTGCCCAATTTTTTTTTAGCACAGGCTACTGAGGTGTTTATTCAGTCTCTTGATATTTCAAGACGACTACTGCAACTCACTCATGGAAGGTCTGCCTCTGTCGACCAGTTGTCCTCTGCAGCAGATCCAGAATGCAGCTGCACATCTTGTTTTAAACTTTTCCAAGTTCTCCCAAATCACATTGCTTCCTATACAAAACACTGATGCTTGCCTACAAAACTAAAAATGGGCCAGAACCCACTTACTCAAGAATCACAGCAAGACATTTTACTGTTTAGATAATGAAACTCTCTCTCGCGCTCTCTGTCATAGTGGTGTTCCCCATGGTTGTGTTCTGTTTCTAAACTTTATTCTCCCCTTGGTCACAATTATTGGGAAAATCAGTATACAATTGTCATTGTTATGCAAATTATACACAGCTAGATCTATCAACAAAGCCTGACTACACATTTTCACCCAACTCTCTCACCTGTTGCTTAACTGAAATAAAGTCTTGGGTTTTTCCCTGCAACTTTCTAATGGAAATTGTCAAGGAAGCTCAAGGAACGGAGCCAAATGCAACGATACCAGAACAAGTATTTGGTCTTTTCAAACTTGATTATAAAAGGCAATGCTAAGAATGCATGAATGGTGCAAATTAAGCAAGGACAATGACTTGAAACAATAGGCAGACACAAACAGAACTTTCTGTAGGGGCGACCAGTTGATGCTTGCTGGAGCAAAGCATGAACAAGCCAAGATTGAGATTGAGCTTTGAAACCCTGAGGCAACAACTTGAGCCTTGTAACGCTGAGATAAAGGCTTGGGCCTGGAGCCTTTAAATCAATGCTTGATACTTAAAAACCCTGAGATGAAGGGTTGATACTTGAAAACGAGACATAAGCGTTGATGCTTAAAACCCTGAGATGGAAACTTATTCTCAGCCAAACCTGGCCTCACCCATTTAATTGCCCTACTAATTTGTTAAACAAAATTTATTTGTTACATTAATAAATGTGCAGTTGTGTTGACTAATTTCAAACCATTAACACTGTCGTCACAAGTTGTGGTGATTTGTTTCTGCTGTCAGCATTGATGGATATCTCAGATCTCACAGAGATGTTGATTTGCATGGGAGAGATTTTCCTACATGGCAAGGATTTTGTATAAAGCCATTTTGTAAAAGAGTTCTGAATCACTTATGCTCTGTGTGTTTACATTCTACACATCCCCATTACATGGAGCTTTATGTCAAGACTAACAAGTTCTTCACAGGTATGTTTGTAATTATTCTGCTAAAAAAATATCCATGTGCCTTTTTGAGAGGTAACCAAAATGTATAATAATATTATAATAATATAATAATAAATGTAAATCCAGTAATTAAGGGTCTTTCATCACCCATTATTATGTCCTTTGAGGATATTAACTTCTGTGTGGGACCTCCTCTAAACATCTGTGTCATCACCCTCTTAACCCGAGGTGGAGGACTGGATGGATCTCTGATTTTCACACTGCACCAAGTTGCAGCCGAAATCTTCTTTGCCCTGCCAGCTCCTCTCTTCCCCCTCTGTTATGTGGACTTTGAAAGTTTATGCTCTTATTATCCAATAATATTTATTACTGACACTTGCATGGCCTCTCGCTTCCTGTTCCAGTGCTGTGTGTGTTTCGAGCGCTACCCACTTACCTTCATTAAATATAAAGCCATACAGTATCGCTTAGCAGTCTCGGGTATTATGTGGATAAACTCATCCACAGGTGGCGCTGTATTCTTGGAAATGTTAACAAATTTTCTCCATAGTATTTTTGTAATTCTTTACATTATAACTCTAAGCATAATCCTGTTCTTCAGTTTCTCTCTCCTCAGAGGTCTAAGGAGACCAGGGCCAGGAGCAAGGGAAAGGGATGATAATGGAGTGAGCAGTGCAAAGAAAAAGGCTTTAAAAATTCTGTAAAAGTCTGTAAATGTTCTGATATTTTTAATCCAAACGATTGCAGAAACTGTGTGCTTTGACATGTGTTGCACATCGTCTGAGGATGCCTTTGCTCGGGCAAGTTTTTATTGCTATAAATATTGTTATCACTGTAGGTTTAGTGCAGCCCTTCTTGGTTTTATAACAGAATGGAAAACTGATATGCATGAGGTAAGCCTAAATTAAAATTATTTCTCTCTTTAACACGCTGACCAAACCTTGCTAATCGGAATAATTTCCTGAGGTACCTCGGCATACATATTAAAACTGTTCTGGAGACGAGTTCCTAAGGTATGCTGAGTTCCAGCCACCCAAAAATATTATCAATATTATCAATTTCCAACACTATAAACATAATTTTTGCATATGAAACAATCAAGACATTTACGTAGAAAAGTAAATGAAGTACAATATGAAATAAATAGAAACTATCCTCACTTAATCTTAATTTATGATTCCTGAAAGTTGCTCAATTTTCCTCTTGATGCCCTTCTTGATAATATGTAGCGCAACCACATAATGGATTTTTATAAAGCTGCGGAAAATCTTTTACATACCACTGTATGCGTATGATGTATTGCCCCATCAGTTGTTTAGGTTCCACATTGTTACTCTCATGAGACCTTCCCTCCAAATCATGAGTGAAATCCTGGTGATGCAAGGAGGTCAGCTGACCAAGTTTAACGTGAAGCCGCGATGCCAACACTCCATTGCTGTTTATATGCACATGAAGTACTTTTTGAAGAGTCGGCATTAAGACTGTGAATCCTTCTGTTTCTTTGCTGATACATTAAAATTGGATTACTCACCATTGGGACAGTATCACAGGACAGCGTTTTTACATCCTGCTGGTGAGGCAGATACAATACTGCTGGACCCAGTATACAGGACTTGGGACCATACATCCATTTACATACACACCAAAATATTTTGTATAGTCATAAATAATTCGTTTTTATAAATAGTCATATTTTCTGCACCCAGTGTCTGTTTTGTATAATACAGATTTGGGTTTGGTATATTGACCGCCTTCCTGAAGTATGCATGACTGGCTTGTTTGCTTGTATGCCTAAACTGCTTAACATCGTGAAGCAAAAACCATCCCAAATTTATGTGCGTAAGTTGAAAATTCGCAAACCAGGGTGTTCGTATGGTGAGGGTCCACTGTACGTTACACTTACAGAACATGGCAGGTGCCCATATCCAGAGGAACTTATGGTAATCTCATTATCTCACATCTGAGCAGTCAAATGCATTGCCCTAGGATTAAACAGTGGCAGTTAATTGGTGCTGAGGAATGAATGACCTGTAGTCCAACAACTAACTATCTCTGCCCTACAATCAGCCTACACCGCATGACTTTCGACTGTGGTAGAAACCGGTGTACCCAGAGGAAAGCGGCCAAGCACTAGCAGAACATCCAAACACCACTTGCACAGACCCGAGGATAATATATGATCCTAATTTATATATACAGTACAGACCAAAAGTTTGGACACCTTCTCATTCAAAGAGGTTGAATTTGTATTATGGCAAGAAAAAAGCAACCAAGTGAAGAAAAACGAGTGGCATCATTACTTTAAGAAATGAAGGTCAGTCAGTGTGAAAAACTGGGAAAACTTTGAAAGTGTCCCCAAGTGCAGTCACAAAAACCATCAAGCGCTACAAAGAAACTGGCTGACATGCGGACCAGCCCAGGAAAGGAAGACCGAGAGTCGCCTCTGCTGCGGAGGATAAGTTCATCCGAGTCACCAGCCTCAGAAATCGCAGGTTAACAGCAGCTCAGATCAGAGAGCAGGTCAATGGCACACAGAGTTCTAGCAGCAGACACGTCTCTAGAACAACTGTTAAGAGGAGACTGTGTGAATCAGGCCTTCATGGTAGAAGATCTGCTAGGAAACCACTGCTAAGGACAGGCGACAAGCAGAAGAGACGCGTTTGGGCTAAAGAACACAAGAAAGAAAAATCGCTGAATGAGAAGGGGTGTACAAACTTTTGGTCTGTACTGTATACATTAGGATATAAATTGGCATATACACACACATATATGTGTAACTTGGTACACTTTTAGATCTGATAAATGAGCCGAACATTAATTATGTAGTTATGCAATATATTATTGTCATGGTACGCCAGGTCACGCCCACACTTCGAGCCAAACTTTGATCGCCTGCGACTCCTCTCCACATTCCGTTCCGCAGCTTCTGTTTTGCCACCTCATTCCTCAGCTCGAGCACAGCTGCTCCATATTTTCATTCATCACCTCGCTCTATATAAGTCTTGTCCAAGCAACCGCTCATTGTCGAATTATTGCGTGCCCCAAGCTCTGTGTTTTTCTCGTCTAGTGTGCTTTGCTTGCCCAGAATACTTTGTTGTGTTTGATGCTGCCGACCCATTTTTGCCCCCGTGTTATGTTTCTTTGCCTTACGATTTGGAATTGTCTGCTAACGTTGACTGATTACCTGGTTTTGACCCTTTGCTTTCATTTCTGACTTTGACTCCCCCCAGGATTCCTGCAACGCTGATCACAAGTGCATGATTTCTGACCAGCGCCTCAATTCACAACCCCGATCGCCTGACACTGGCTGCTTTCTCTCCCAATCTGCGCGCCGGCTTCAGCACGTGTGCTGTAGCCCTGATCCATCACACCACCACGCTCTTTCTGTGCGTTAAACATTGTATGCATCCCTTAACCTCCTCTACGGCCACTGCCACGCCACTGCCACTGCCCACCTCAGACAGCACCCCAAGTATTGCTTCTCTGCTTTTGCCTCTCCCTCTTTTCTATCCTTCTCATTTTTTCATTAAAATCAGTTAAACTACGTCCTATCTGTTGTGTCTGCTTTTGGGTTCCCCAAGCCTGCGCGGCACAGTCGCCGCCTCATGACAATTATGTCTTAAGATTAATCTCAACAAGCTCAATATGAGTGACATCACATTGTCTGACATAATATTGAGTGGCATCATATTGTGATGCTTTTGTACAGCATCCAGGTCTTCTTGAAGGTCTTAACATGCTCAAAATGCACACAGGTTGAGCGGTGTGCCCGAGTGGCAATGGCACGCGTGCTTGGACCCACTCATTGTTGCTTAGACAGATATGTTGTTCGTCTTATGGCTGCTCCCACCAAGAGGTCGCCACAGCGGACCATCAATCCGCACAACAACTTGATGTTACTTAATATATAAGTATTAACTTTTTGGAGGTCTTGTCATGCTCAGAAATCAGCACACAGGTTGGAATCTGCTGCCATTAGGACACCTAGGTGTCCTACAAGAGATTTTGCTGCATAGCTCATACACATTGGCATGTATGTGAAACAGTACACTTTTATATCTCATTGAGCTGAACAATTTTTACTACGCATGTCATGGACTCAACTCAACAAGTTATTTTTAAGTTGTTCACAAAAGACACACAATTGAATTTTATATACTCGGTCACCACCAACCCAGGGTTATATGATCTCAAGACATTACGGATGTATATTGGTGGAGGGATTTTTCATATATCAAATGGGTTGATGCCTTAATCTTATGCAGAGACGTGGTTAATAACTTCCTGTGTGACACCATATTGAGTGACACTATATTGAGTACCATCATATGAGCTATGCAGCAAAGTCTCCAGGGTGTGGCACAACTGTGGCGTCTACAGTAAATGGCAGCAGATTCCAACCTGAGTGCAGATTCTCATGACTTTTTGGACATTTTAAGACCCCCCAAAAAAACCCAGATGCTTGGTCATATTGGGTGACATCATATTAAGTAATATGTAACATGCATTAAGATTCCCCCTGTTTTAAAATTATGTCATAATGCTATTGGTATGTCCCTTTTAAATGCATGGGCCCACTATCTTTCTAGTGTGCCCAGGCAGTGATGGCACAGGTGCTTGGAAACAGCGAGCTGACTAATTCTTTGTTAACCTTATGCACCTGATAGATGCCCAGTGCATCAGTAATGCAGTCTGTATTCTTGGTATTAAATTAAATAAAATTCATTCATGTAGTTATAATCTATGGAAGATTCTGCGTTCGTCTGCGTTCATCCCATGGGTCACGTCTGAATTACTCACAAACTCATAAACACATGGGTGTAAAACACATTTCATAAGAGCAGAATCTCAACTTTGCATTGATGCTAGACACATGTTTGTACGCTGTAGAAAATCATGCAATGACATGAAGTTTCAAAAACGGCAAAATACCGTAAAGCAGTTCATACTTTTACTATGTATACCCATTTGATCACTTCAGATTTGTGTTTGTGGGACAAAGCATTGTTGAGTAATCCAATTTTGAAACAATAACAAGCTTTTGTGTCTTCTCCAACATTGTGCCTACAGTCCTGTACATCTCACTTTGCATGAAGATTATGAGCGATGTGTTCAACTCACATGAGCGTATACACACTTGCGTCACTGAGGTCAAGTTAGGGCACTGAGAAGTGACATTGAGAAAGAGAGAGAGACTTTGGCTATCGATTTGCATACGCACACAGTAAAATCCCCCGTGTTGATGTATCACTTTCAGAGTGTTTGAGTCTAAATGAACTCATACAAAACCTGTCAAATTTGCTGTGCGTATTGCAATTTATTTTTTTCTGTTTACAATATTTCGCATTGTTCATTGATTAAAATAGTTTATTTCCATTGGACACTATGCATACATTCCTTCAAATTACTAAGGTACAAAGTCTCCCACAATCACAGTTCTGCTATTGCCAGATTGCAGACAGATCGCTTCTACACAATAATGAAATGAAAACACAGCTGTAAACATTTTGCCATTTTGTAAAACAAAACAACATTCCATAGGAAGCCATAAAGATTTTTAAAACGAATGTAAATACTAAAACAATGCAAGTATTATGATAGAAAAATCTGGAATATTGATAGCACAAGCTAGAGAATGTCTAGACAGCTTTTAATAATACTAAGATATTTGCTTGAAAGTAAAAGGAGAACAAATTCCCTCTTCAAATGGCTTAGAGCTCATAGGGTTAAATAAAGGATATAATTATTTTCACATTTGTTTCTCCAAGATGATTCGTCATTATAACAGAGGTGTGGATTTTATTTATCAACTCAACAGACTTTCTCCTAAACTTGACTAAACTCAACTTTTCCTTTTTGTATCTGATCCTCTACATTCATTTATCAGAGTCTAAGAAAGCGAGTTTTTTTTTAATTAAAAAAAAATAATAATTTTTTTTAATTAAATTTTTTTTTATTTTTTTTATTATTATTATTATTATTTTTTTTATGAGCATGGCTATTCAAGTCGTTAGAAGTCATGTTTGTGTTCCTGGTAGAAGATGTTTCCATCTGGCTGCTTCCTCCAGGCCACTGTAGTGTTCTGGAACATTCCATTTCTCTCCAGTTTCTGCTTAAGCTAAAGAACAGAATCAGGATTTGATCACTATAACTGCTATATAATAAACTTAAAAAACTTTTTTATTGTTTTAACCTGTTTAACCTTCATGACATGATGTTGCCTTGTGCTTCAATGCTTTTGAGTCCTGATCGTGACATGCAGACATTCCTTGTTAAAACATTTGAATGACTAATGTAAAGAAATAAGGACCGACCGGCCGTGTGCCAGCTGATGCATGAAGTTTTTAATAGTTAAACACATTGGGACTGGGGGTAGCACTTGTAGGTTTATGTAAAATGAAAAGTATGTCTTTACAATTATAAATCATAACAAGCAGTTAAAAAAAAAAGGGAAAGAGAGAGAGAAACTCACCAGGTCTAAAATGTACGACTGCACATCAGGGTCAAACACACTCCCATCAGAGTTCACCTCCATTCTCACAATCTGCTGATTCCTCTCTAGAATAACTGGAGGATAGAGTGGAATCTCAGGACATGGTTATGACACTAAAATTCCAAAAGCACCTTTGTAGATCATCACTCGAAACAAATCAATCAAAATTTGTGTAAGCGACCAAAAGATGCATAACAAATCAAAAATTTTCTTCTTTTTTTAACAATTAATTACCAATGATTGAATGAAGTGCTCTGGTGTATAATGGGTGTGGTTTTGTACACAGTGTTATCCACTGAAAGGATCTCATGCCACATTTTGCACACATTGCGATAAATTTGTGACAGCGAATTTCAGCATGTTATTAAGTGAATAATCCCATGAGGTGACAGATGGAGTGTGGCGTTATTCATGTGAAATGTGTGTAATGTCACTGGGTTATAATAATAATAATAATAATAATAATAATAATAATAATAATTTATTTCAGATTTAGAGTTAGGGTCAAGTGTGCATTAAATTAAAAGACGTCATGTGACATTTAGGAAGGCTCACTAGACTGAGAGCTAAAGCAAAACATATAAAAGACTTACTTGTTTCACAGATGAAGTAATAAAGGTTCCTGCATGGTTGATCACTAACCACATCGGTATTAAAAGCCCCACAGTTGTCTTCATTGTAATAATTATCGGGCAGTCCTGAACGCCAGGGGAGGTTTGTAGCATTGGTCCCGTCTATCCACCTCCAGGTGTATCTAAACAAGCCAATCCAGGATTCACCCTGATTAGATACCACCTGCTGCAAAGTGTCATTGTCTGCTTGTGTGAGCACGCTGGCCAAATCGGTGTGAAATGTTCGGCAGTAAGTCTGAGCTTCAGTCCAGTTCATCAGAGGGCTGGCGACACCAATGAACCTGGCAGCACCAGTGTTACCAGCTGCAAACGGTAATATGACAATATGTTGATCAGATTACACTGCCACTTCTGCAACCACCAAACTTTTCATTGGTTTTACTTTTGCTATATACAGTACTTTTGCCAACCTTTTATGCTGTTAAATATACAAGCTTATATTAGTTTTAATTTAGGAGATGTTTTTTTTTGTCATTCATTTACATTAAAATCACAATATTGACTCACCATCAAAACATATAGAAGGTCTTGTATCTGAACAACACTCATCATACCAGTATCCATCTGCGGCCATCGTACCACAGGATTGATGACCATCGTAATTATCCGGCTGTCCAGAGTACCAGTTTGTCAGAGTGGCATTCTTCAAATGGAAGTCATTGAGGGACCAGCGCCAGCTATCAATGTCATTGTAGAGTCCAATCCAGCTATTAGAATTCAGACCTATGCGTACACTTTCATTATACAATAGAGTCCACACTTCTTCAGTATTGAAGACTGCCAGGTCAGTGTACTTCGTCCTGCAGTGATTCCGTGCCTCGGGCCACGACACCTCTGACATGATTATATGATATGTGTATGAAACTGGTTGTAGAATGGATACATTGACCAGCACAGCACCTGTGGGTGATGTTGGCAGATTATAGCTTAATTTAAAGGTCAACAGTTACGACTCTACGTTACTCATGAGGAGGTTGGGGTTTCAGGCCCTAGCAAGAAAAATTGCAATTTGTAAGAAAAAGATGTCTGCATGATGTCTTTGAATAACAAGCGTAACCAAAATATTATGCCAAGACTGGATGTCTATATCAGTGTGACTTTTTTATTGCAGAAAGCTTGAACTCCACCTCCCACTGTTTGTTCACAGGGACAATTAGGTCTGCAGTTGTACTTAGGTTTATTTAAGTATGCAATTTAGTATCAGTGATATTTAAATAAAGGAAAGCAAACTCGTGCATGCATGTTTTTGAAAATATAGCCAATTCATGCATAATGTTTTTGAAGTGTACAAAGAGAAAGAAATATGAATTTAAAAACAAACAAACAAAAAAAAACAAACAAAACAAACAAACAAACAAAAACTTTGGTATAGACAACCTTGAATGCCTAAAAACTATTTGCCAAATTCCACAAAAAGTGCCAATCATTTGTTTTTGGCACTTTTGACAATTATTCCTTTCATCATTTCTTTGGATATTTTTTTTGTTGTTGAAGCAAATCAACTCCTACAATAAGGACCAGAATGTCTTCATGTCATTTTCTTTATTTGAATTATTAAATAATTTACATCACGATTCTTATTTACATTACTTAATCAGTGTATTTCCAAACATGCAATCCAGTGATAGATACTTTATAAATTGTCTCTCACCAGTGAAACACAGGAGAATGAAATTCAGCTTCATGACAGATGAGTAGCTGTTGAGTGTTAAAGAAATGAATCCACATCAAATTATAATGAATATAATCTATAGGTATTTTTCTGATCTAACTGTGATAAAATGTGCAAATAATAAAATAGGCATCAGTGATCAATGTGAAATCCAGATAAACAAACTTTTACTGTTTCATATAAGTTCATTAATCTAAGATTTCACTTTATTCTGACCAAATATGCCATGAGAATCAGCGTGAGAACTACCAACAAAGCAAAGACCATTCAACAGTAAAGTTTACAACAACCTCAGTGCATCACAGAATGAATATTTTCATGAATTCCTTTTAACAACAGCACGATATTAGTTGTTCTTTAGCATAATGGCTAAGTAAATAAAAGTATTCAGGAGGATAACCTCACAAGCCTTTCGTAATTAATACATATTATTATTATTATTATTATTATTATTATTATTATTATTAATAATAATAATAATAATAATAATAATAATAATAATAATAATAATAATAATAAATATTAAACTTTTTTCTTTTTTAGTCCACAGTCAAGCAAAGTAAAATGCCCAGGTTTTTATTTAGTCATGAAATTATATGTTTATATGTTCAGTTTATACTCACAGTACATTCAGCAGATTCATATGAAAACCATCAGATATCCACCAAGCGTCAAAAAAATTAATGCGCACCTGTGTGTAAGGTCCAATGCTGCCGTTTCCTTCCCTTCTCTGCAGGGTCCTTACAGATGGACATGTGTATAACTTTAAATGTGTCCTGCCTAAATGTCTAATTTGAAAATGAGCCTGACTTACGCAAGTAAAATTTTGTCATGAAAATTCTGCATTTGTTAGTCACATTAGCCATACCGGTGCAAACATGAAAAGTAGTTTCTGACTAGAAATGTAAATTATATTTTTATTACCATGTACTTTAAAAAAAAATACAAAATGTATTAAATATGGGAAAAGATCACATAAATAAACACGACAGAGGAAAAGTGCACAGGATAGAGTATTGTTACTTTTAATTCAAGACTGTGCTTATGGAATATTGAAAAAAAAATGTTCGGTCCAAGGTCACTGTGCACTCTGAGACATCACACACCTTTTTTTTTATTATTTTTTTTTTTTTACACGTAATAAATATATCACACTCTGTGTCATGCAGCAGGTGTTCTTTAAAAGGGAATTCTCAGCACAGGTGAGTGAGTATTTTATTGATATGATGAATGCTGCATGCAAATCACATTTTTTTTTTGTCTCTTAAACAACCTGAGATAAAATATGTTAGCTATAATTTTTAACAAGTTACCAACTATATAATTCTCTACATTAATTGATCAGAGTCTAAGTTTTATCCGAGCCTTAAAATTTAAGAGCATGGATATTTTAGTCATTAGAAGTCATCATTGTGTTCCTGGTAGAAGATGTTTCCATCTGGCTGCTTCCTCCAGGTCACTGTAATGTTCTGGAACATTCCATTTCTCTCCAGTTTCTGCTGAATCTAAAGAACAGAATCAGGATTTGATCAATAAATATAACTGCTAAATAATAAACTTAAAAAAAAAAAAAAAAAACCTTCTTATTTTTGTTAAAGGTCTGTGTTTTAATCTGCTTAACCTTCATGACATCATGTTGCCTCGTACTGCAATGCTTTTGAGTCCTGAGCGTGACATTCCTTGTTAAAACATTTGAATGACTAATGTAAAGAAATAAGAACCGGCCGCGTGCCAACTGATGCATGAAGTTTTGAATAGTTCAACACATTGGGACACTCAGGGTTATCATGTGTAGGTTAAGTAAAAATGAAAAGTATGTCTTTATGATTATAAATTGTCTGTAACATCAAACTTTTAACCCAGATGAAAAATATAGAGCGTTATAAACACTTTCATAGCAACTCACCAGGTCTAAAATGAACGACTGCACATCAGGATCAAACACACTCCCATCAGACGTCACCTTCAGTCTCACTATCTGCTGTTTCCTCTCTAAAGCAACTGGAGGAGAGATTGTGGTCCCTGCACTCCCTGCACCTGCTTATGAAAAAAAAAGTTTGACACTGAAATTCCAGGCTTAATATTTGGAGATCATTTTGGTATTAAAACACAAATGTAGATCATTTAAATCACTCACTCACTCATTATGTATCCCGCTTAATCCTGTATTCAGGTTCACGGGGGGGCCTGGAGCCTACATGGCAGGGCTCGAACCCGGACCCTGGCGGTGCAAGGCGACAGTGCTAACCACTACACCACCGTGCCGCCCCTCATTTAAATCAAATCAATCTAAATTTATGTAAGCAACCCAACCTACAAGGCACAATCTTGCCCCCTATTTGTAAAATCTGACCATGCCGCCATCTCCCTCATGCCAAAATATAAACAAGCTTAAACAGGAAGCCCTGGCTCAGAGGGAGGTTGTGAGCTGGACAGATCAATCAGTGGCTGTCCTACAGGATGCACTTGATGAAGTGGACTGGGACATCTGCCTGGGACGACGTATTTACAGAAGCGGTTATGGGATTTATCGGGAAACTAACAGATAATAAAAAACAACCATCAGAATGTTTCCTAGTCAGAAACCATGGGTGGATAAAAAGATCCATGACACTCTGAGATCTCACACCAAAATCTATAACGCGGGACTTGCGTCAGGTGACATGGATTTGTACAAGGCTGCATCATACAATGGTCAGAAAGCACTGAAGGATGGGAAGCAGCACTAGGGGAGGAAACTAGAGTCAAGGTTCCAACAAAGTGACTCTAGGAGCCTGTGGCAGGAATTAAGGTACATAAAGGTCTATAAAGCATCAACATCTGTTATTTAGTGTCTTTGGCAGACAAGCTGAAAACCTTCTACTGTACATTTACTTCAAGGCTGCAACTAACAATGCTAGCAAGGCTAATCCCAAGTCAAGTCCTCAGAGCCTGTCTAGACCAGCTAGCGACTGTGTTCATGGTAATATTCAACCTCTCTTTATCCCAATCGATAATCCCCACATACTTTAAAAAGTCATTGGTCCTGTCCCCAAGAAACTCCATCCTGTGTCTCTCAACGACTACCGCCCTGTAGCCCTGACCTCAGTATTGATGAAGTGCTTTGATCAGCTGGTCAAAGACTTTGTCATCTTCTTACTACCTGGCACACTGGATCCACTACAGTTTGCTTACTGTCCGAACCATTTGACAGATGATGCCATCTCTCACCTCCTTCATACATCACTCACTCAACTGGACACTAGGAAGGGAAATTATGTAAAATGAGGTTTGTTGACTATAATTCCCTCCACACTCACCACCAAGCTGAAGCACCTGGGACTCCAATTTGCTAACTTGCAGATCACAGGCAGTACGGATGAGCAAACATTTCCCAGCCTTCCTCACCCTCACCATTAGAGCCCCCCAGAGTTGTGTTCTGAGCCCCTTGTTGTACTCATGGTACACATATGACCACATGGGCAATATCAACTCCATCACCATCAACGACACTGTTGTGGAGTGCCTGATCTTTGACAACAATGAGATGGCCTACCTGGAAAACAGTGTCCAGAGGAACAATCTCCTCCTGAAAATCAGCACGGCAAAGGAGTTGATAGTGGACTTCAGTACAAAGCAGGAGAGGTACTACCCCTGTCATCAACAAGAGCCCAGTGGAGAAATCCGACAGCTTCAAATACCTCAGTGTTCACATCACGCAGGACATGTCATGCTCCTATCACATCAACACCATGGTGAAAAAGACCCAGCAGCATCCCTACCACCTCAGACACTTGAGAGACCTTAGACTGTCCGCCAAGGTGCTTAGGAACTTTTAGTCAAAATAGAGAACCTCCTGATGGGAGACATTGCAACCTGATTTGGGAACAGCACAATGCAAGACATGGTGTAAAGAGGGTGGTGTGATCAGCTGAGTGCATCATCAGCAAAGAGCTTTCAGAACTGCACTCAATCTACAGCAAGCAGTGCTGAACCAAAGCCAGGAAGATCATGAAGGGCCTCAGCCATGGCAACAATGGACTGTTCTCTCTGTTGGAGACAGGAAAGTGACTCCATTCCCTAAAGGCCAACACAGAGAGACTGAGGTGATGCTTCTTCGCACAGGCTATACAGACTCTCAATCAGAACACCACATACGTAGAACTAAACACTCTGATCTGCTGTCTTGTTCTCTCACACAATAACACTCTCCCTACTTATACACTACTCATCATATTGCACATTAAATCACATTTGCACATTTACACACATTTATGCATATTTGCACATGGTCTACATGTTGCACACCTCTGGATCTGTGAACATTGTTCTGCACATGAACTGGACATTGCTCATTTTTCACACAAATGAGGGCTAACTGTACTCAGCTACAACTTATATGCATAACCTTTAAAGTTAAGATCTGGTACACTTCTATTTCAATGCAATTTCAATTCTCTTTTTTTTTACGTTAACATATTGTAAATTGCAGAGGTAAAGTTTTCAAAATTTTCTATATTTGTATAATTTTTCTGTTATTTCATATTTTATTTCATTATTTTATTATTTTCTTTTTTAAATTTTAAGTCAAGGACAGTCCTGTGTACAGCCGCATATGTGACAAATCAAATTTTGAATAAGAATTTTGAATTATAAATAAACAAATTAAGTTTAATTTGTTGCCAATTGCCAATTAATTAATTCGGTGTCCTTTTGTCTAATGGGTATGGTTTATGCACTGTATGGATCAAAACATCTTTCTCTTACTGTATGTCAGATTTCACACACATTTCAAGGGAAAGGGTATGGTTTCACAGGTGATTAATTTGTACACATGCATTTCAGCATTTTATGAGAGGAGTGTGGGATTATTGAATAATAATAATAATAATAATAATAATAATAATAATAATAATAATAATAATAATAATACTTTATTTCAGATTTTAAATTTAAATTACGAAAGACTTACTTGACAGTCCTTCACAGATGAAGTAGTAAGATCTGCTGCATGGTTGATCACTAACCACATCGGTATTAAAAGCCCCACAGTTGTCTTTTTTATAATAATTATCAGGCAGTCCTGAACGCCAGGGGAGGTTTGTAGCATTGGTCCCGTCTATCCACCTCCAGGTGTATCTAAACAAGCCAATCCAGGATTCACCCTGATTAGATACCACCTGCTGCAAAGTGTCATTGTCTGCTTGTGTGAGCACGCTGGCCAAATCGGTGTGAAATGTTCGGCAGTAAGTCTGAGCTTCAGTCCAGTTCATCAGAGGGCTGGCGACACCAATGAACCTGGCAGCACCAGTGTTACCAGCTGCAAACGGTAATGATAATATGTTGATCAGATTACACTGCCACTTCCAAATAAACACCAAACTTTTCACTGGTTTTACTTTTGCTTCATATTTCTGTAATTTTTTATGTCGTTAAAGAACTTTTGTAGTTTTTAATTAAGAAGTTTGTTTTTTATTCATTTACATCAAAATCACAATATTGACTCACCATCAAAACATATAGAAGGTCTTGTATCTGAACAACACTCATCATACCAGTATCCATCTGCGGCCATCGTACCACAGGATTGATGACCATCGTAATTATCCGGCTGTCCAGAGTACCAGTTTGTCAGAGTGGCATTCTTCAAAGGGAAGTCATTTAGGGACCAGCGCCAGCTATCAATGTCATTGTAGAGTCCAATCCAGCTATTAGAATTCAGACCTATGCGTACACTTTCATTATACAATAGATTCCACACTTGCTCAGTATTGAAGACTGCCAGGTCGATGAACATCGTTCTGCAGTAATTTCTTGCCTCGGGCCACGACACCGCTGACATGATTATATGATATGTGTATGAAACTGGTAGTAGAATGGATACATTGACCAGCACAGCACCTGTGGATGATGTTGGCAGATTATGGCTTAATTTAAAGGTCAACAGTTACGACTCTACGTTACTTATGAGGAGGTTGGGGTTTCAGGCCCTAGCAAGAAAAATTACAAATCTTTGAGAAAAAATGTTGTGTGCATGATTTATTTTCATAACAAGGGTAACCAAAATATTATGTCCAAATTGACTGGCTATAGCAGTGTGACTTTTGGACAGTGTTGGGGGACGTGACTTTTTAAAGTAACTAATTACATTACAAAATTACTGTCTTCAAAAACTAATCCATTACATTACAGCGTTAATTTCCGATCAAAGTCACTAGTTCGAGGACTTTTCCATTGAAAAAATTAAAACTCCTTTGTGCTTCCTCATGCATGTTGTTTTAATCAAGACCTTTATAATTATTCTACCATCATCACTCAGTGAAGTTTGGCTCATAATCTGTTAACTACTAATACTTTCTCACACTCACACTAATGGACTGAGAATGACTGCTGTCTGGCTCACGGATGCCATAAATTGTAAATGAGTAACGGATAGCATTTTTGAAAAAGTGACTAACTAACTGATTTCGTGAATGGTGGACCTAACGTGTTAGATTACTCGTTACATCAAAAAAGTAACCAGAGAACTCTAACGCGTTACACCCAACACTGCGTTGGGATGATATTGCAGTAAGTTAAATATGCAATTTAGTATCAACAACAATAATAATAATAATAATAATAATAATAATAATAATAATAATAATAATAATAAATCTAACTAATGAATAAAGTTTTGAAGTGTGCCAAAGGAAAAAGTATTGAGGAAAAGAAAAAAAAACAAACAAAAAAAAAACTTTGATATAGACAACAATGAATGTCTGAAGAAAACAATTTGCTAAATTCCACGAATAGCACCATCCATGTGTTCTTTACAATTATTTACTTCTTCACTTATGTTTTGCCTAATTGCTTACCAACTCCTACTGTAAGTGCCAGGGAAGTCTTTTTTATGTCATTTTCTTTTATTTGGATTATGTAATATTTTACGTCACACTTCTTATTCACATTACCTGAGACCCCAACACAAATAAACTACAATTCAGTGATGAATCATTTCTAAATTGTGTCTTACCAGTGAAACACAGGAGAATGAAATTCAGCTTCATGACAGATGAGAAGCTGTTGAATATTAAAGAAATCCACATCAACTTATAAGCAAAACTGTCTATGGGTATCTTTTACATTTGGTTGACATTTAGATTACCTGATCTAGCAGGTATAAACGTGTCAAACAATAAAAGAGGCATTCGTGATCAATTGATAGCTGATTATATTAAACATGAAAAAGAAAAGTAGAACCACAATGGAGTAACCTCAGATTTGGAAAAAAAATGGCCATGTGAAATTAGATATTTGTATGTTCAGTTTATACTCACAGTGCATTCAGCAGATTCATATGATATTCAACATAAAGCCATCAGATATCCACCAAGCCTCAAAAATGAATGCATACCTGTGTGTAAGGTCCAGTGCTGCCAATTAATCTCTGCGGGGTCTTTACAGATGGGCCTGTGTCTAACCTTACATGTGACTTGCCTACACATCTAATTTGAAACTGAGTCTGACTCACGTAAGAAAGGTTTTGTCATGAAAATTCCGTATTGGTTAGTCATTACATACACCAGTGCAAACATGTAAAGTAGTTTCTGGCCAGAAAGCAACTCTCTCCTTAGGGGAAAAAAAAAAAAACATACATGTCAATGATATGTTTTACCATGTTCTCATGTAAAAATACAAAATAAATCAATGAAATATGGGAAAAGATCACATGAATAAACAGCGCGTGGACTCAACAGGACAGAGAATTCATTCATAGGTTTTAAATTGTTACTTTTAATTGGGGACTGTGCTTGGAATATTGGAAATATGTTCAGTCCATGGTCACTGTACACTCTGGGACAGCACACACCGTTTTTTAACCACCATTATAAACACATCACACTTTGTGTCATACGGCAGGTGTTGATGAATGTGGCTTGCAAATCACTGCCTAAACTTTTTTTTTTCTCTCTCTCTGTTAAATAACCTGGTATTTAAAAATAAAATGTTTAATAGCCATATTTCTTAACAAATTACCCACAGCACTTTTTAATTCTGGATTGTGAATCATCTAATGGTGTTGACTTCAAATTAACACTCAGTGCTGGGGAAAGAGTCATAGACCACCTATGGAAACATATATGACATGGTGCTAAACTACAGTATAATTTTTAGTTTTATGTCACGTGCTTTCAACTGACCGAACCAGTGATGTGTCCCATGCTAGTGAAATGGATTCTACATTAGTTATGCAAGTTTACACTCAATCTTTCTGCAGAATGTGTCCGAATTCAACAGGTGGGTTATGTGCATGTTCTAGAAACAAACAACCAAACTATTAATTACAGTAAAAGTGTTCAGATGTATTACAAGTCTGTATTCACGTTTGAAGTATTATTATTTATTTCTCATATTAAACGTAATTGCTTACTACTCTGAAAACAGAGCTCTTTAAATTTAACATTCTGTGGGCTGACATCATCATCGTTATCATCATCGTCATCATCCTAAGGTTAGGGTAACCCTAACTCTGGTTAACACCATTCATCATTATATTTGTTTCTTCAAACACCTCAATCATAATTAAAGCATTTATAGATTGCGAATGTTACTTGGGCGAGGTTCAGCCTATTAGGGTTATGGGTTAAGATTAGAGGTTGGGGGTTAGGATAGGGTTGGGATTATATTAAAGTTGGGGTTTAGGGTTTACGGCCTGCTTGGGTATAAGGTTTGGGATTTGGATAGGTTAGGGTAGGGGTTTGGGGTTTTGGGGTAGGGAAGAGGGACAGGGTATAGTCAGCATTAAAATTTGGGTTAAGGGGCGGGGGATACAGTAAGATTAGGGTTAGGTTGGAGTTGGGTAAAGGATTGGGGTTAACTGGGGTTAGCAACAGATTTCACTATTATTAAATTTATACTTTCATTCTGGTAAAAAAAAAAAAAAAAATTAACATTTTAGATTTTTTTCAAAATCAAATTTCCTCTAAACTTACACATTGATGTTATCCACAGCATTGACTTCATACTATTCAACAGTAACTCAGTCAGATAAATATCCAGAAAAAAAAATGGAGAACGTGTACCTTTGTGCAAGCCTGCATTATACAAAAGGTTAGAGGTGTTACTGCTTATCCATGGGTTGTGTATTGTGTGTGTGTGTGTGTGTGTGTGTGTGTGTGTGTGTGTGTGTGTGTGTGTGTGTGTGTGTGTGTGTGCGCATGTTATTTATTCACAGAAATCATATGCCCTATTAAAATGACATTTCATGACATTTAAAATAAATAAATAAACAATTATCATGAATAATAATAATAATAATAATAATAATAATAATAATAATAATAATAATAATAATAATAATACAATAATGACCCTTACTGCAGTCTATCAAGCTCAAGTGTTGCTTTTGATTAATTATAATGGCACCCAACTTTTTGACATTTAAACCACATTTTATTCCTCATTTACTACATTAACGTAACTCTGTGTAGACGCCTTTATTCCTGCTTTGTTGTTGGATCAAATCTGATCCTGTAGGTAAAATAATAATAATAATAATAATAATAATAATAATAATAATAATAATAATAATAATAATAATGTGTGTGTGTGTCTTTTGAGCGGATTAGAATAATTTCTTTTATCAGCACTAAGCTGAGTGTTATATTGCATTATTATATTATGTTATACATGAAGTGATTTACAGTATATGTTATAATGGAATTATTTCACTTAAACTCCAACTGATTTATGCTGTTCATAAATGATGCGATGCCATATAAGCGATCAATGTGCCCTTTTCCTAATCAGAGATTCACTGGGAAATTTAAAGAAAAAAAGAAAGAAAGAAACAGATGGTTATTGGCCAGATTTCCAGTGTGCAGTGAGATGGTGAGACGAGTGTGAGTAATCACACCCTGACCCCCAGGAAGTGTACAGGTGTCGCAGCACCACACTGAGATCCATCATCACGCCATGACTTCAGAAGAACATGGAGCCTGAAGAACGTAGGAAATGGACTTCAGAGTGTTCTCCTCTTTCTGCCTAAGGAGCCCATGGGGTTTTGCAACCAGCCTTCAGCACACAGCTGCGGGAGAGAGAGAGAGAGAGAGAGAGAGAGAGAGAGAGAGAGAGAGAGAGAGAGAGAGAGAGAGAGAGAGAGAGAGAGAGAGAGAGAGAGAGAGAGAGAGAGAGAGAGAGAGAGAGAGAGAGAGAGAGAGACAGAGAGAGAGACAGAGAGAGA
>JAAGKR010007593.1:0-35812 GCA_011419295.1 Clarias macrocephalus | reverse complement strand
CACACACACACACACACACACACACACACGTGTGCACACACATATGCACAGTGGAAGTTTATAATGGCTTTGATAGGGTATGATGATGAGTCATGTTCAAATGCGCTCTTTCTCTCAGTCTCCCTCTCTATCTGCAGTAAAAGTGTTCACTCAGATCACTGATTTCTAGTAGAACAATACTGAGGAAAGTGTTTTGGAGTAGCTTGTGTGTGTATGTGTGTGAGTTGTTGCCAAGGCAGATGGTGAGAGAAGCTAAACTGGATGATGTGGCTTTTCTGGTGAGATCAGAACTAAGTCTACGAAAAAGCCTGTCCTTCTACAGGATGTGACTCCATTAAAAAGGTCAAAAGAAGAATCAGCGTTTGTAACATTTAAAAGTCCTTGCCTTTTCTGAGCCCCGTTGTTAACCTAAGGAATTATCCGCTCTTTATATTTTCCATGATTTGAGCCTACGAGCTATAGAAAAGGGGAATTTACTGTATATGCGATCAGCGGATGTGACTGTCTTTGGTTCATAGATACGTCTTTTGTGGGACAACAGAAAAGACCCCAGATGCGTTATTTGTGTGTGTCATATGTTTTTAAGCACAGCATGGGCTTCCTCAACCTCCCACTGATAACGGATATCATTTCTCTCTCTCTCTCTCTCTCTCTCTCTCTTTCTCTCTCTCTCTCTCTCTTGCAGGGTGCCTATCTGGTGGGTGTCTCTGATCCGAACAGCCATGCTGGACAAAAAGGCTTGGTGGATCCAGCTCAGTTTGCCAAAGCCAAACAATCCATTCAGATGGCCTGTCAGAACCTGGTGGACCCTGCGTGCACTCAGTCCCAGGTACCGTTCTGCTAGACTGGATAGCACCTATTAGTTTTTAATACACACCGTCACTGCATGACTTATCCTTCCACCGATTTAGAAAGCGCAATTCATTTCACATTTGATCATTTTCTACACACGCTAGACGAGTAGGCAAAGGCCCGAAGGTGTCACTCAGACATGTCTAGTTAGCAAAATAGGATTAAAAATTCCAAATGCTGATGGAATCTGAGCAATCCTGTTACGTGACACAGAGATTAAGCCTCACATATTGTATCATGCTGGTTCATTTGTGCACAGCATGATATTTTTGATGATCTTTGTAATATTAATTTCTTCTCCACTCTATTGCCTTCCGCTTGCATCAGTCAGGCAAATTCATTGCATATCACATTACGAGACAAGACAAACACATTCAATATTTTGCTATAATTCATCAATCAATAGGAAACTCTGGAGTGATCTCATTCTATGCAACTAGAAAACTTTCAGATTTTTTTATGTTTGTTAGTTTTTTTCCTTTTTTTTTTGTCTTGTAAGCAAAAACAAGATATGCTATTGTTGGTATTTGCCTAAAAAGTCACGCTCAAAGGTCAAATTTGTTATCAGACATTTAAAATGCTTTTGTTTTTGTTTCTTTCACACCCCTCTGCATTTCCCAAGGTCCTCTCTGCTGCAACGATTGTTGCCAAACACACCTCCGCCCTTTGCAATGCCTGCCGCCTCGCCTCTTCCAAAACATCAAACCCTGTTGCTAAGCGACAGTTTGTCCAAAGTGCCAAAGAAGTGGCGAACAGCACAGCCAACCTTGTCAAGTCAATCAAAGTGAGTGCTAATCCCAAACAAATTTGTTCAGGTTGTTTATAAAAACTACCAAAAAAACTGACTCTTTTTTTTCTGTTATATTAAGATAAACATGTAATTTCTGGATTGTGTGTGATTATTCAGGATTTGAATGTTTGAGGTGTATGATAGGAGAATTCCTACTAATGTGTGTAAGTGGAAATGATTGTGTGCGCTCAGGCCCTGGATGGCGCCTTCAACCAGGAGAACAGGCAGAAGTGCAAGGCGGCAACAGGGCCGCTGATCGAGGCGGTGGATAATCTCACTGCGTTTGCTTCCAACCCAGAGTTCGCCAGTGTGCCTGCACAGATCAGCCCAGAGGTACCATAAGCTTTTATATTAAACACATCGATATGTATCTGGTTTATTTAATGCTGACAGGAAGACGGGCAGAACATTACTGTTATTGGTGTCAAGTTGTTCAGGTTTACAGTTTGTTTTGAAACGAAAACAAGCTAATCATATTAAGTATTCTTCTGAGTTTTGTGTAACATTAAATGGATAACATTAGGTAGTAACAGATTAGCATGATTTAGTGTGTTTATACGTGTGTGTGTGTGTGTGTGTGTGTGTGTGTGTGTGTGTGTGTGTGTGTGTGTGTGTGTGCTTTTAAATGTAGGGTCTGGCTGCCATGGAGCCCATCGTGGCTGCAGCTAAAACTATGCTGGAGAGCTCGACAGGTCTGATCGAGACCGCGCGCTCACTGGCCGTGAACCCTAAAGACCCTCCCAAGTGGTCAGTGCTGGCCGGCCACTCCAGGACCGTGTCTGACTCCATCAAGAAGCTCATCACCAACATGAGGTACTGCCGTACTTTCAAAAGCATACGTGAAACTAGAACGAATTAATCAGTGTCAGTGTCCCAAAAACTAGCATGCGATGATGCAGGTGTTATTTTTCTGTAAAGATTAACAAAATCTTATTTAAACTTCATCTTTAACCTTTCTTAATGCTGCTACATTTAGATCTTTAGCACAGATATACAGTTAGGTTTAGCTTCTCTTAGTTCTTGCCCTCAGTCTTTAGTATCTGTTGTTAAAACAATTGTCAGTTTAGTGCTCTGTAAGTGACTCTTTGTTGATTGCTTGCAGAGATAAGGCTCCAGGTCAGAGAGAGTGTGATGAGGCCATTGAGGTTCTCAATAACTGCATCCGTGACGTGGACCAGGCTTCTCTTGCCGCCATCAGCCAACAACTCGCACCCAGAGATGACATCTCCCATGAGGTGTGTATCATCCCTTCAGAATATGCTCCCTGTATACTTAAAAAAAAAATAAAAAAAAAAATTAACAAACATTAAACCTTTTAATATCATCCTACAAAGCTCAAGTTCTGTTTGAGAATTTTTTTATGTTTTACAGTATATATAATTTGGAATATTACAGTAGATTAGTATCCAATGCAATTAACAGTAATTTAAACCGTTTTACTGGGAGTCAGTAATGATGATTGGATTCAACAGAGAGCGTCTTGTTTGTTGTCTCAGGCCCTGCATGAGCAGATGGCAGCCTCAGTGCAGGAGATTAGCAACCTGATCGACCCAGTGGCCATCGCAGCTCGATCCGATGCCTCGCAGCTGGGACACAAGGTACGATTCAGCATGCAGCTTGTTTTACACCTCTGTCATCTTTAATAATGACCCGTTCCTCTTTCAAATCACGAAGCGGTGGTAATGTGTAGCTCTTCGTGGTTTTGGTCGTCCCATCTTGCAGGTGTCTCAGATGGCAAGCTATTTCGAGCCGCTCATCATGGCAGCCATTGGCACCGCATCGAAAATCCTGAACAGCCAGCAACAGATGAACGTGTTGGACCAGACAAAGACTTTGGCAGAGTCAGCCCTGCAGATGCTCTATACAGCCAAAGAAGCCGGCGGCAACCCTAAGGTGTGTTTAAGATAACTCTCATTTCTTAAATCCTTAATGACAACATATGGAAGTTTTGAAATGTGATTGTTTAGGGGTAAAAAAATTTTCAGTCATGTTTTTGGCTGCCCTCATACTTCATAGCCAATTTTATGATGTTACAAACCGTGTTCTTCTCCATAAAATCTGTTTAACATGATTATACCACCTGCTCCAGTAAGACTGAGTGAGCTTTACTGATTGTCCGCTCGGTCTTGCCCGCTAGGCTGCTCACACCCAGGAAGCCCTGGATGAGTCTGTGCAGATGATGAAGGAGGCTGTGGATGACTTGGGAGGTACAATGGCTGAAGCAGCCAGTGCAGCAGGAGCTGTAGGAGGCATGGTCGACTCGATCAGTCAGGCCCTTAACAAAATGGAAGACCCTGGAGTGGAGCCTGAAGGAACCTTTGTGGATTACCAGACTACTATGGTGAAGACAGCCAAGGCTATTGCGGTCACTGTGCAGGAGATGGTATGCCTCGAGTGTTCTTTTTACCTGATTCCAATTCCAAGTTAGCCCAGTTTGTTAAAGAATAAAGTCTTAGAAAATAAACTTAATGTCAATTGTATCTATAAAAATATAAAAACCTTTTCTCTTATTTATTTTTAAAACCAGGTCACTAAATCAAACACCAACCCAGATGAGCTCGGAGGCCTCGCCAATCAGTTGACCACCGAGTTCGGTGACTTGGCGTCAGAGGCTAAGTGCGCCGCCATCACGGCTGAAAGCGATGAAGTAATGAGTAACACTGTTTCTCTCGTAATAGTCCTATTAGCATTTACTTCTGTCTTCAGTGCATATTTTTGTGTGCCAAAGCATCTGCAGTCTCACACTGTGCCTGCTGGTGCGTGCGTGTGTGTGTGCGTGCGTGCGTGCGTGTGTGTGTGTAATTTAGTCATTATCCTTTCTGCACCCTTCTAGATTGGCTCTCACATCAAGAAGCAGGTAACAGAACTAGGCTACGGTTGCACCGGTTTGGTCACCAAGGCAGGAGCTCTGCAGTGCAGTCCGAATGATTCGATCACCAAGAAGGAGCTCATTGACGCTGCCCGCAAAGTCTCTGAGAAAGTGAGTGACGTGTCCCCTTTTTAGTCCTGTAGCAGTTGGTTGTCACACACAGCTACCCAGATTTTTATTTATTTTTTGCTTATTTGTACATTATTATAAAATATTGCTAGAATGGTCTTGTATAAAATCAAAGTAAATTTTATATTGCCGTCTCTCCCGCTCTCCGCCTCAGGTGTCCCATGTGTTGGCCGCACTGCAGGCCGGTAACCGTGGTACTCAGGCTTGTATCACAGCTGCCAGTGCTGTGGCTGGCATCATTGCTGACCTAGACACCACCATCATGTTTGCAACAGCGGGTACACTTAACAGGGAGAATGCAGAGACCTTCGCCGATCACAGGTTACCAAGCGCTCTAATACAATACAGTTAAAACTTGGACTGCGAGCATAATTCATTCCGGGAATGTGCTTTTACTGTATATCAAAGCCCTCATATATCAAAGCGAAGAAATAATGGAAACTCTGATGATTCATTCCACAGCCCAAAAATATTCATATAAAAATGATGAATACAAAATATAAAGTAAGAATACAACAAATTAACCTGCACTTTAATTTTGAAAAAAAGAATCCAGACAGAGCAGTGTGTCCTTTAGTGTGTCCTTTAGTGTGTCCTTTAGTGTGTGTGTGTTTGTGCGAAGCTGAAATAAGTCGAGAGAGGAGGAGGGAGGGGGCTACTGTGTAGGACAACTTTCATACACACACACGCTAACGGAAACACTGCTCAGTTGTGATCATGTGACGCTCGGCAGACAAATTGCATGCATACTACTCGTATGTGAAGACTTCTCTCATTTATCAAGTTAAAATTTATTTAAACATTTTGCACGTCTTGAAAACGCTCGCAGACCGAGTTACTTGTGATCCAGCTGTAGCTTCCACTGTAAAAAAAAATAATTTCTTTAAACAATAGTGGGGCGATCAAGCTGTCAACTCTCGGAGACTAACCTTTCTGAAGGTTTCCACACTTTTTATTTGGAATTTTATGACTGGTAAAAAAAAAAAAAAAAGTCACATTTTGACAAACATACTATACGTGTACTTTTACATTGAGAATGCTTCAGTCTGCATTCATTTAACCAACAACCTACAGTGTAGCTGTTGGACAGGAAGTTGCAGTCAGATTGGTTATGGTGTGCTTAGTGTGGATCGATCTCAGATATCAGTTTCTAATAAGAGCTTATATATAATACCTAAGATTCAAATGAGTTTCAGACAAAAATCGTTTGTTGTTGTTTTTTCCACCCAGAGAGCACATCCTGAAGACAGCTAAAGTTCTGGTAGAGGACACCAAACTACTGGTGTCTGGAGCAGGAGCCAGTCAGGAGAAGCTAGCACAGGCCGCTCAGTCATCAGTAAACACCATTACCAAACTGGCCGATGTGGTCAAGCTCGGGGCCGCCAGTCTGGGATCCGAGGACCCCGAGACACAGGTAACAATAAGTTTTAAAAGTTCTGATGGTTTAAAAGTTTTTAAAAAGTTGAATCCTTGAAGAATAATGTTCCCAACCCTTCTGAGTAAAATGATTCTTAATGTCTCTAGCATCTGATGATCTTGATGTGGTTACTGACACAATCCTTTAAAGTCTGTCTTGGATTCATCACTATGCAGACAGACTGTTGTTGCACTCAGTTCCTCTTTCTTTCTGTTTTCCACTCTTCACACTGCTCTCTTCTCAACAAACAAGACACTTTTTTCTTCCTGTGGCTTTCCTGTTGGTCAGGATGTGGGTATTGCTTGTGTGTGTTTTCTCTAGTTTCTTCATGACATGTGTGTGTCTGTGACTGTGTGTGTTCATGTCTGTGCCACGGGAATGAAGAAAGACACACACGTTGGCCAGCATGGATCTCTTTGCGGCCCACTGCATTTTGGCACACAGTTCTGCTTTCTCTTGTTCCTATGGTAGCGTTCAGAAATTCCTAGAAAAACAGAAAATCCTAGAAATAGCTGTTTCCCTTATTGAGAAACACAAGTGGCCACGTAGGCTATAAGATATATAGCGAAGTATTTGAGTATACTGTAGGTTTTTATTTACAGTACAATGCAAATGCCTTGAGCCAGCTCACCTCTATTTTTTCATATTTTGCTTCCATATAACTTTTGTTGTACGTGTTTAATATAGTTTTAAGGAATAGTTCTTTAGTCTTGCTGAAGGACAGAGAGCCACACAGGGACCTGTGAATCATTCAAGCATAAAAACATTTAACTTGGAGTGAACCAGTGAGAAACAGGTGCAGATGATGACAGGTGATCAGGCCAGTGATTAGTATACTGGGTATACACCTGGAACAGATGAGAAGGGGAAATGAGGTTGCTGCTGAGATTGTTACATAAACAAATTGGATCTTTAGGCATTTGCAGCCTGTCGCAGTAAAACATCTGTTCCCGTTTCTTTAATTCAATCTACGTTATTTAATATGAAGAAATGAGGGGTGGCTCAAGACTTTTGCACAGGACTGTATATCTGTAATGACTGCCTGACCGTATACAGCCCGAATGCCTCCTACAAAAGTCAAGAGTCTTTGTTCATTCTGGCATTGGCTGTTCTTTAGAAAAGGTTTGTTCGGAATGAGAATGCTCAGACAGTGGGGCTCCTGCTCTGCTGCTGTTTGACATTAATTCACTTTAACAGGGTTTATTCCTTACTAGAAGTCCCTGAATTTATGTCAAAACTCTGCTTTCCTCATCATTAACTTCGTATTGTCCTCTATGGAATGCAGTGGCATTTAGGCATTAGGGTTTATGGTAATATAGTATGTTATTATATTACATGCTGTCAACATTAAAATATAAAATATAGAACTTTTAAACACAAATGATTTATCCTTAGTCTTTTGTTTGGATATCCTAGCCTTTAAAAAGTAAAATCATCAGAATGATTATGTAAAGGTCATATAATTTGAACTTTGATCATTATTTATTAGCTTGCCTCACACTTCACTAGAACTCACATCACTACTTCATGATTATTATTTTTTGGTTATTTATTATAAATAAATATATTATTTATTTATTTATTTTCCATTCATTCTGCTCATTTGTTTGTGTTCATGTCCACATTGCAGTGTTTCAGTTAGTACACTACTACTCTACTCTTGCGTGAGTGAATGCATGTGGACAGTAGATGTCAGTGTCGGTCATCTTTCTCCGTGTGCTATTCACAGTAATGACTCTGTGCTGTCCGTTGCAGGTGGTCCTGATAAACGCAGTCAAAGATGTAGCTAAAGCTCTGGGTGACCTCATCAGAGCCACCAAGGCAGCAGCCGGCAAGCCTCACGATGACCCGGCAATGCTCCAGCTGAAGAGCTCTGCAAAGGTAAAGCTTGCACTGTGGCTGAAGTGTACACATCTTTCATAAGCTCAGTTATGTTTAATTTGCGTAGTTCCTGCACTTAGAAACTTTACAGAAATCCTGGGGTAGATGTAGATTGCTTCAGAGCTTTTTTCACATGAAAAAAAAAAAAACAATTAAACAGAGCATTGAAGACGTTATAAACCATCATGTATGCGACAAGGGATACTCGACCAGAACAAACCTGAAGCTGAGTTTTAGATGTGCACCTGTTTATTTTGTTAATTAGAACTACATTTAACAATGCAAATGCACTTCTTTTTTAGCGATAAATAATGATTACTAATCAATATAATACCATTTGTCCAAAGCAGAGGAAGTCATTTAAGCTTAATTGATTGTAAGCCTGCACACACACTCATAAAAAACTTCCCATTTTAGCACTAAGTATTACATGCTAGGGATAAATTCAATTAATTTAAAAAATAATGAAAATTTGTTCAAAAAAAGTGTTCGAAAATGCGTATGAATTATATTTATCAGTTTGTGCTTGATGAGCAAGCCGAGGGCGACAGTGGCAAGAAAAAACTGCCTGATATGACAACAGAGACTAGACTCAACAAGGAGAATGAGATCATCTTCACACATTAGACTTCACAGTCTAAACAACGGCTTGATTTTATTTCACTTTCATCCAGTCGTAATACTAGTCAGTGATATTACTGTAATATATTTAATATTATACAGTACAGTGGAACCTCGGATTGCAAGTAACGCGGTTTGTGAGTGTTCCACACGACGAGCAAAGCTTTTTAATAAACTTTGACTTGAAAAACGAGTAAGTCTTGGTTCACGAATACCAAGTATCATGTATCACGCATCAGCTTCTTGTTTTGATGCCGATCGTCACGTCATCACAATTGAGCCAATGGTTTTTGTGTCTTATATATTTGTTTTTGTACAATATTTTCTCTTTGCATTACTTATGCATTCATTGTGTCTCAAATACTTGTAATATATGGAGACTTGCATCACACTAAGTTGCCGCACCGGTCTCTGTCATTAGGTTATGGTTACGAATGTCACGTCGCTGCTGAAGACGGTGAAAGCTGTGGAGGACGAGGCCACTAAAGGCACGCGAGCATTGGAGGCCACCATTGAGCACATCAAACAGGAGCTGGCTGTGAGGAACTTTTTCACTTCCCCTATCACGTATTTAAACTCTGGATAAAACGGCGTAATTGATAGTAAGCTTATTAGAGACTTGCCAGAACAGCTGTGTTATCACTGCACTAAAATTATGCTTTTAAAGATTTTAAGTGTTAACCATTTCAAGAACTTCAGGATTATTTTCATTTATTTATTATATGTTTATTATTAGCCTTGCATTATCTGGAGCATCTGCTAATCAAATCCCTGTGAATAAGCTATCGTCAGAAATGTTAGAAAATTCATGACTATCTTCTGATAATTTTGAATTGAGCATTCAGCAGATCTGTAAAATGATACTATAATTACATATTTTTTGTGCCAGTATCACAGTAAGTTATTTATCATCACTGCTTTAGATGTCACTGGGCTGTTGTTATTGATTTTTGATGACCCATTATCGTGCGGTCTCTTAGGTGTTCAGCAGTCCAGATCCTCCTCCTAAGACGGCTACTCCCGAGGAGTTCATCCGCATGACCAAAGGCATCACGCAGGCCACAGCCAAAGCAGTGGCTGCTGGAAACTCATGTCGCCAGGAAGACATCATTGCTACGGCCAACCTGAGCAGAAGAGCCATCGCCGAAATGCTGCACTCCTGCAAGGTGAGACAGAGTCTTACAGCCCATCACGTATCACACTTTCAGCTTAAAGTTATAGTCCTGTTTTTTTTTTTATTATTATTAATTATTTTTTTATTCAAAATATTATTTTAATCTCTCCTCCTGCAGCAAGCGGCTTATCACCCTGAAGTAAACAGAGAGGTGCAGAGCCGTGCCCTGCGCTTTGGAACAGAGTGTGCCCATGGATACCTGGGTCTCCTGGAGCATGTGCTAGTGGTAAGTCTTACAGGACAGATCGTCTTACTCTGTTACACACACACACACACACACACACACACACACACACACACACACACACACACACACACACACACACACACACACACACACACACACATTCAACTGTCTCAAGACTTCAGTGACTGCCATTGGGGATGTGTGTGGAATACTTGGAGTTTCTTTCAACATTGAGATGCTATTTCAATTACTTTCTCATTATGACTGACTGCACAGGGGATTATTCCTGCAGACTTGTTTTCATGCTGATAAATCCTTCTGAACTGTGGATTTATTGCAAGAATTGTAATATTCTGTAATTTATTCTATGTACACAGTTTTTTCAAGTTATTTGTCTTAATGTTCATTTACTAATTTAAATTTTTTTAATTGATATCTTTTTAATTCTGCTGGGTACCTCCTAGTGTGTGAGATAATAATGACATTCCCTTGAAAGAGTTATTCTACAGATTAGTCTTTCCCTACTATTCCAGGAAGTAATCAACATGTTAAACCATCCTGTTATTGGATATTCAGCTCCAGGAGTGAATTACTTTATTAGCTGCACGCCTAAATCACAATCAGTCCGAATCACAGTTTATAGATTAAAAAAAACAGCTTTAACACTCCATCAGATGCACTAATCTTAAAAAATAATAATAAATAAAAGCCTGGGAGAAATGATCCTGTGACAAGTTCCTTACTGTCAGCACCCTGTGTGTGTGTTACTACACCGTAGATCAAGTTCTGGTACAGGACAAGCTGTCAAACATTTAATCCCGTGCAAAATATTTGTGGCAAATGATCAAATGTCCCTCGTTTACGAGTTATCATACTGTATCCTGACCGTGTAAAATCTCTTTTCTCTGTGTATATGTATATGCGTTTGTTTGTTCACTGTGTTAGCCGGTGAGTAGAAGTTGACTGATCTGCACGAGTGTGTGCCCTTTGTTGTGTGTGTGTATCCAAATAGATTAACAGCATTTGACCCCCGAGAGTTATTCTTATCCACTCACACATAGCTCAAGATTTTTTAGAACATTGCTATTTTAAAACAACAGTGTGGACTGAAGTTATTTTCTATAGAACAATATGCATGACCAAGGAGGGGGTAATGTGCTATTATTGAATACAAGATGAAAAGAAAGACAGTGACGGATCGGTTGTTTTAATACCGAACATTTGAAATTGTCTTTAAAAATATTTACATGAAAAGGTACGTAGGGTAAAAACCATGATTGGGTAATGCTACATGTTTTTTAAACTTAATATTGTTTTCATTCACTTTTTAAATCCCTATGGTTATATGCTTTGTGTCCAAAAATATTTTTGTAAGTTCAATTCAGTTTTATTTGTATAGCGCTTTTAACAACTGACATTGTTGCAAAGCAGCTTTACACAATCAAAAGAATTATTTAAGTGTGTATGAGATGTGACCGTGTATGAATCAAAATGATAAGACTCCCTGATGAGCAAACCGTAAATCAAAGATTTGTACTGTATAGTATAGATGTAAAAGAATGCAGGGTTACAATGCAAAAGGCAAAGTCGCCAATTTTGCTGATTTTACATGCAGTAAAGGTAATACTACAGTATGTGGGTTTAAACATGGAATGATTTACTTAATGTAAATGACTTGCCTGGATTTAGTGTGCATTTGTAACAGATTAACCATAACCCAGAACGTCAAGCTTTGACTCCTGAGTATTTAAATTTTTAAAGTTTTAACTTGTTTATATTGTATTGATTTAGTAATAACTCAGTGTGTATGCATTTTAGGAAGTGTGTGTGTGTGTGTGTGTGTGTGTGTGTGTGTGTGTGTGTGTGTGTGTGTGTGTGTGTGTGTGTTGCTGAGGCTTTTCTTAGTGCTTTGTTTGAATAGGCAGAGAGTAACATGCCTGCCAGCCCTCATAGCCAACAAAGTAATGACAAACACCTGTTATACAATCACCAGGACAGCTCTAAAGGACACTCCGAGGACATTCTGTCTCTCACACACACTTACAAAAAAGCATTAGTAAAACCAGACAAAGGTAGTATATTGTTAATTACTGTATTGCTAAACCTTATGCCAGTGTTCCATGTACATTCACTGTTGTATATTTCTCTAGATCATCCAAAAGCCCACTCACGATCTGAAGCAGCAGCTGGCAACCTTCTCCAAGCGGGTGGCCGGCTCGGTCTCTGAACTCATCCAGGCAGCTGAAGCCATGAAAGGTGCTGATATATATACACACACACACACACACAGAGAAAAAAAACTTTTGTATTTACCAAGATGCACAACAAACCAAGTCATAAACCTGTGTTTTTATTTTACACACCCATAGTAGTAGTAAAATCTCCTGTCATATCTCATATCCTGTATCATGTATGGGATTTTTTTCCCCACTAACAGGATATTTATGCCATGTTGCACCTACTGTATGTTTTTTTTTTTTTTGGCCAAGTTCTCAGATTGAAACTCTGAAGAGCATTTTTTTATAAGTTTTTTTTTTTCGTCCAGACTGGTTCACACAGTCAAGAAACAAACCCGCAACTCAGTCAATGTTGAGTTAGTGAAGGGTAGTTGGGAGGCGGTACATGTATTTGCATTCAGTTTATGAGTAATAGGAATACCTGGCACTGATTCCTTCTTTCTCTTTAAAATTCTTATTGCTAAACTAGAGCATAGGAAGAGACCATTCAGCTGTCGCAATAAAAGTTAATGTGCAAAAAAAACAAAAACAAAGAAAGAAACATATCTACAGTAAGGTGCCTAAAGAAACCAACACAAAGGTACATGCTGTATGTGATGAAATGTAGAGCTTTTTAAGTAGTTCTTCTCTCAAATCAATTTTTTCTCATTTTCCCCACATGTGAAACTCTAATGTCTTCAGTGCATAACAGACTAAATCAAAAGATCTAAAACGTGTACCTGACGTATCTTAACCATTTCATATTTAGAATAACTTTCTTAATCTCTCGCTTTTCTCTTTATCTGGCAGGCACTGAATGGGTTGACCCCGAGGATCCCACTGTCATCGCAGAGAACGAGCTGCTGGGCGCAGCGGCCGCCATCGAAGCCGCCGCTAAGAAACTGGAGCAGCTGAAACCACGAGCCAAACCCAAGGTGAGAGGGCTTTTCTACCACTTTCAGCTCTGTCACACTCAAGCCAGCCAGCTGCTACCGGCTTAACTGTTCTATAGTTGGGTTTCAGCCTTGGACTGGGTTACCACATGTAATGACTGCTCTTTCTGTGGGGAAAAGCCCTCACTGTACTGACGTGACGAGCAGGGGAAATGTCTAATATCACCTCACTGGCTGGAACACACCAATACAGATACTGTACATTAGCATGCCAGATTTCTGATATTGTTGATGCTTTATTATGCTGAATTATTGATGATTGATTTTCTGGGAATCAACATGTCCACGTGTTCTTGTTTGCTTCACACAGTTTGCACGGGGAAGAAAGGTAAACCCGAAATTGTATTGAATATAAAACTGTGGGTTTCTTTACTTGCTGTCTCATATCCAGCATGATATGAATCATTATCATTTCCCACATCATCAGACATAAACCCAGGTTCCATTGTGCCGTTTTCTTCATCCAGCATGCTGAATAAATTCAGTAGATTTGCTGCTACCTGCCGTGCGACAGAAATTACAGGAGCGTTGTCCTTCTTATGTTTCTGTACAGGAGGCTGACGAGAGCTTGAACTTTGAGGAGCAGATTCTGGAGGCAGCCAAATCCATCGCTGCTGCCACTAGTGCACTGGTGAAGGCGGCATCTGCTGCACAGAGAGAGCTGGTGGCCCAGGGCAAGGTAAAGTCACTGCTCAGATACTGTTTAAACTTTCTGTACTGGACATATTGGCGATATTTTATTTATACCAGAGTATGATGGTGTTTGGAATAAATGAGCATATTTTAATTATCTAAGAAAAAAAGGCATTGGTTTTCATAACATTGTGTCCTGTGTTCAGGTCGGCGCCATCCCAGCAAATGCAGTCGATGATGGACAGTGGTCTCAGGGTCTCATTTCAGCTGTAAGTACTGTTTAGAGTGGATAAATGTCTCTTGCATACAGTTTAGGCCATCAGTTTCAGAGATGGCAGGTGGTGTTAGAAAGCTCTGTAACACAAACAGAAGCACTTCTACGAAACTGGAAACTTGGACAAGCTTGCTGTATATTTGTAAAGGTCACTTCAGAATAAGAGATGGAACCAATTTGCATTTAACATTAATTTAATGTCCGTTAGTCACTCGAACATTATTTTATATTATATCTTTATTGTTTATATTAACCCTTAGAACAAATTTTTAGTGAGGTGTGCCTTTAGTTAGATTTATTGTTTAATGATTATATTGATGCTTAGAATTGTGCAATGTAGAGAGTCTTATATTATTTTCAGAACAATCTAGGCAATATGATGAAATTTTTTATAAATTTTACACAACTGTATAAACATGACTGAGCAAAAACCATATAAAAAAAATCAGACTTGAGAAAATCAAATTAGTTTTTTAATACATTGTCAAACACACACAGATTAAATGCTATTTACAGGTTAAATTATAAACACACTTATTCTTAAACAAATACAATGAAATTTTAAAATAAATAATAATAATAATAATAATTAAAAAAACTTTATTTTATAAGGTGATTAATGTCATTAATTAATGATTAGTCTTTTTGAAATGAATTATCAGCAAATGTGAAGTTGAAGGGTTACACACACATTAAATTGCATTCACAGATTAAAATTATAAACACACTTATTCCTAAACAAATGCAATTACAATTTTAAGTATAAACCAAAAAAAAGGAAAATTTCTTTCTATTGTCTTCTATTTCTATTGTCTAAGCAGACATTTAATTTATTTATCTTTACTCACTTTTTTTAAATAAATTATCGGCAAACGTGCACACGCACACATTAAATCTTAATTACCGATTAAAATTATAAACGTGCTTATTCTTAAATGAATACAGTTGATTTTTTAAAATATATATAATCAATAACAAAACAAAAATTCCTATACAAAAAAAAAATCTTGTCTGAGCAGGTATTTAATTTATTGAATTATTGTCAAACACACACAGATTAAAGCTTATTTACCTTATTATACTTTTTTTTCTCAAAAAACAGAGAATTTAAATCCAGTGTACCTGTGTCACGTAGGAAAAAAATACCACATTTTTCTTGTTGTCTCTATTTCCAGATAAATAGATAATAAATAATATTTTATTAAGAAGTATGATCTGGTCTATACAAGCAGTATAACAATAGGTTTTTCTCTAGTATTTGCAAAGCTGTATGATTGTGCAATAGCTTCCCTGGACTACACACCACTTTCTTTTTCACCTAGGCAAAGAACTACCATAGGCACATATGATCACATGTTTTATGGACATTTTTAAGTGTTTTTTTTTTTTTTTTTTTAAAGTAAAAAACAATAATAATTTGAACATTTTGGTAAGTTCAATTTTTTTTTTGCGACAACATTCCTAAATTCAGGGTTTTAAAATTGTTTTAACTTTGCATGACATATCGAAAAGCCCAAACACATGATGATGCTCGAGGCCACCACCTGTCAACACACATCGCACATGACATCCAAATATGGAGTTTTTTTTTTATTTTTTTTATTGTGGTTAACCAGTGTTAACCAATGTTGCATTTCTGGTACGGATCTGTGCTGCTTCTGTTCTAAGGGTTAAATAATAAATTGTTACACAGATTTCTCTCACTTAATTTCTGACTGATGTGGTATCTTCACTTCACTTTTATCCTCATGAACAAATGATGGTAAAATATGAATATTCAAATTGCAAAGCCTTCTTTCTCATCTGGGAAAGCAGTGTTGCATGGTATTGATTTTTACCGGATATCTACAGAAGGCAGATAAATGAAAGAAAGATTGAAACAAATATCTAATCTCACAGGCGGATGATGATGTAACCATGCTTATTCTTTTGTTCCAGGCCCGCATGGTTGCTGCAGCAACCAATAACCTGTGTGAGGCAGCGAACTCGGCAGTACAGGGCCATGCTAGTGAGGAGAAGCTCATTTCTTCAGCCAAACAGGTGGCTGCCTCTACAGCTCAGCTGCTCGTGGCCTGCAAGGTGAAGGCCGACCAGGACTCACAAACCATGAAGAGGCTACAGGTCAGTACGAACAGAGGAGCAATAACCTAGGACACTCGAGAAGCAGCGAGAAAGCCAAAGCTTCAGAGAAAACCTGCTTAGTCACTAAAACTTGTTTTGTACACATCTCTTTTTCTTTTTGTTTCTGTTTCTTTTCTCTGATTTTTCTCTCGTCATTCCCTTCCAATTGTGTTACATTCTTCTGCTAGACTTCTGATGCAGCGATATTGACATTTGCATGAAGAAAATTAAGACTTTTCTTCTTCCATTCACCAATACAAGTGTGTGTGGTGCATTTGGAGCCAGGAATAGTCTCTTGTCTTACCCTCTAGGCTCACATGACTTTCTCATCCATGTCCAACTCGACCAATAATCTTGTATTGTGCTATGTTTAGCCCTATTATACACCTCAGTTGTATTGTATCTTGGATGTTTCAGTACAAATTAGTTTGTACTATTAGCTTTTTTTATTTTTTATTTAACTTACTAGATTAAAAATGAGTGGTAGGTGTCTTGCCTGCCATGCGGAATGCCCGGGTTCGAGTCCCACCTAATGCCCAAACCCCAGTCACTGGATGCAGTGCCGGTCTTAAGCCCAGATAAAACGGAAGAGTTGCATCAGGAAGGGAATCCGGCGTACAACCTGTTGTATGTGCGGATCGGAGGGTCCGCTGTGGCGACCCCTAGACAGGAGCAGCCGAAATGCCAAAAACAACAAATGAAAAATGAAGCGTACAGTCAGTCTGTTATAAGCAAGTACAGTATATAGTGTTTAACTTGAGCAGACACACATTTTCCGGTATTCATGGACCTATTTCTGTCCTAAGCATTCATCTAGCCATTAGCTTTTCCTCAATTAATTATCACTTGTATCAAACGCCCTCTGGGAGTCTGCAAATAACCTCCATTTAAGATTGTGGCACTTCTGCGGTATCTTGAGATCTCCCATTCAGTCATCAGAGTCTTAGTCCTTCAGAATTTGGAGAGGCAGCTGTACCCTGCTCATAAGTGTGGACCGAGCATTTTCTCAGCTACGCTGTGTCTCCCTGAGTCTGTCGGGCATAATTCAGGTCCTGCAGAGCCTTTTTATTTATTTATTTAGAGCATTATTGATGTTTAATATATATTATATAATATTTACCTGTGATGAAAATATGATTGATTATTTTCTGTAATGTTGGCAATTTGTAAGGCTTTTTTATAGACTTATAAAAGGTGTATAGGCTGTTTCGTAAAAAGTTCCGCACAAATAAAAGGGACATCAGAAACGTGTTTAAAAGATAGCTTGCAGATTTTGTTCATTTACTGCATTTCTTTATTCTTGACAGAGATCATGTAAATACAAACTAGAATAAACAAACATGAGGTTGAACTAGAAATACACAAATCTGTATTAGGACTTGTTGTAGATCTTTAGGAGCAAGTAATGTTTGAACAGAGGAACCATAACCTACTGTAGGACACTCGATAAGCCAAAAAAAAAAAAAGTCAAAACTCAGGAGAAAATCTACTTGATCACTAAGAAATGTTGTTTACACATTGCTTTCTCTTATTTTCGTTCCTTTCCATTTGTGTTCTGTCAGATCTCTGATGCAGTGATACTGACATTTCCAAAAAAAAATTATACTTTTTGCTTACTCACTTAACGATACAAGTGTGTGCAGTTGTGGAGGTGCATTTAGAGCCAGAAATAGTCCCTGGTCTTACTCTCTAGGCTTTTGTCTATAATTCAATTTTGTGTTCCTTGAGGCAGGAGGGTCAAAAGTTCTTGTTAAAAGATATCTTGAAACATGAGGAGACAAAGTGTTACCTGTTTAGCTGAATGTTTATTAGTATTTCAGCAAGCATATATCTAAAGTCTTGGAGTGTCTGGACATTTTAGAACAAAAAAAAAAAACAGAAATGTGTATGGAGGACACCAGCTTTGTCCCACACCCTGACAAATGTTTTCTGCATTATGTCAGAGCTGCTTTAACCGTTCAGACGATCGTGCCTCTTACCAGTAACGTACTACATGCTGATGTTAAAATATAAACAATATGGCAACCAAGTTGGATCACTGCTCATGTCCTGGCCAGCCTAACCCTAGCATTGAGTAAGAGGACAAATTTAAAGCTTTGACACTTGTACAGGCGGAGCATTGAATCTCTTCCAGTAGCAAGCAAGTGATCTTTAGCCATCACTGCCTCAAAAGGCAAAACGAGAAAAAACAACGTCTGAGGAAGAGCTGCCAGAGGAGTCACTTAGATGTGTGTTTTGTTTCGAGTGAATCATCGACAAACTTCTCATTTGCTCCACATTGCCTTTTAAAGCCATCTCGGGAGCAGTGTTATGGTTCACCGCAGTCTTCTTAGGAGGCCTGTATTTCATTTTCATACACGTTTGTGGATGTATAATACACTAAGATAGCAGTTTGTTTCTGAGTCGGATCTCCTTTGGCTGAAGTGTCTTCTTTGGTTAGCTTATGGATCTAAGGCTTCAAAATATAGCTTTGATTTAGAAATATGTCTAATTATCAAAGCATGAGTAACCAGTGATGAAACAGCATAAGAGAACAGAATCGTGTGTAAGGAACATCGATATGGCCGATCTCTGTGAGGAGCTTTTGATAACTAATGACCTTTTCGTTGCTGCTTTCTGCTTCTCTAGGCTGCTGGTAACGCTGTGAAGAAGGCTTCAGATAATTTAGTGAAGGCAGCACAGAAGGCTGCTTTCGATGCCCAGGATGACCAGGCTGTAATGGTGAAGAGCAAGATGGTGGGCGGCATCGCTCAGGTAAGATCAAGAGGGTCGAACATGTAAATATTTGTAACTTGTATGTATACATTTTTCCTAGTGGGAAATATGAGGACTTTTATTTTGCCTTATAATCCACACAAATGCAGCCCCTCTAAGTGCTTTAACCATGATGTTTTTTACCAGCAGAGAGACCCAGGCTATAACAGGTTTTGCCCGCCGTTCCTAAGTAGAATTATGGTCACATTGTTGGATGTCTTCATTTCTCTGGATCCAAACTCACACTGGGGCCACCACATGTGGAACAGTCATTGAGTTTTCCCTCTATAAAAAGTTTTATTATAAACAAATCCCAAAGCGTTTCCCGTTCCACAGACATGTAGCTGAATCGCGGATTTATTTTTATTAGATTCATTAATTTTTTTTTCTAGTTCCACATTAAAAATTCCATAAATGAATACAGGTATTAAACAGCACAGCCTAGTACGTTACTCATCAACATCTTCCTGGAGGCACATAAAACACATGAAGAGAAACATAATTGTTTCATTGTCTGTGTGTTTGTGGTTTTAAATAAGCAGTGAGACACAAACACTGGCTGCAAACGACATATTTTGAATAAGCCTCATCACTTCCACCTGTGCATATGACCTAAATACAGGCATCTGATGATTCCCGGTTTAATTGTGCATCTTTTCTATTTTATTTATATTCTCAAAAACTATTTCTTCACAATGTTGATAAATTGATGATGTATGTATGGATTTACAAGCTCAATGTATTTGTGTGTATCTTGTGTTACAGATCATCGCAGCTCAGGAGGAGATGTTAAGGAAGGAGAGGGAGCTGGATGAAGCCAGGAGGAGGCTAGCCCAGATCCGACAGCAGCAGTACAAGTTCCTGCCCTCAGAGCTGAGGGAGGACGGCAACGACCAGTGAAGAGCTCCTCACACACTCTCAGATACGCCACTCAGGGCTGCCAGGCCTGAGCGCTTTTTCTATCCAAGTGTTTAGTTACAGTTGCAGGCTTGCTGGAGCAACATCCAGGCTAAATAATTAAAGCGATGCAATGGGTTAAAAAAGTGAACAAATGTATCAGGATATCTGTTTTAAGTTGTTTATTTCTTTATTTGTCTCTATTATGAGTGTCATCATGCCACCTGTTTCTTTTTTGCTTTTTTTTTGTTTGTTTGTTTTTTTGCACATTGTATGCAAGTAACTGTGCTTTTAATAGAGCATTATAATTACTTTAGTAGTAGATCATTTAGGTTTAGTTTGGTGTACTTAAAATGCATGGGTCTTTCACTCATTTTTAATGATCCGTACACATTTCACAGACCTTCAGCTGTGTTGAACAGTAGTATTTTCTAAGAGCTGAACAATTAGATGTGAGCAGGTGAATGGTTTCTCCAGTAACTGGTCATTATGTGGATATATATATTGGAGCGCGTCAGATGACCAAAGCTTGCAATAAGAAAAAAAATATTTTGACAACATGTGAGATACATATAGGGGTGTGGGGTGGGGTTTGTGACATTTAGTCAGCTTCCAAAGATGATGCGGTTTGGTGATGAAGGCTATCGGTAAGGCCTTCTCCTGGTCACGCAAACCAGGAACAGTCGGGTGCAAATTTGTACCAGTTGGACCAGCAGTGCAATGATTAACTTTGCGTTGAAACAATTCAAAGAGAAAACATATCATTTTTTAAAAAAAATAAAAGAATAATAAAGCTATGAAAATGTTACAAATGGTATCTTCTATTAAATTTATGTTAATACAAGATTTCAGTGTTTTGTTGTTTGTAAGAACAGTTAAGCTTACTGGTAATTCTGTCTGTTATGGAGTATAAAAGCCATACTTTTCTTTTTCTTCTTTCTTTTTTTGTCAAATCATGAGTTATTTGTCACTATGGTGCTACAAAATGGATTCCCTTTTTAATATTGACATAAGCCGATTTACAAGCATCAAGGTGTTCGAGTCTCTAAATGTTTATAAAGATGATATTGCCATTCGTATAATGAAAATAATTTGAAAATAGTTGATGAAATCCTTATCAGTGTTTGATATAAATGGTAATATGACAGAAATCTAAATAACCATGTTTGAACAAACAGCTATATTGCATTCAATGCATTTAAAAGTGCCTGCATATGTTTGTTTTTTTGTTTTTTAATGTGTGTAAGCATACCTGTTAACATATACCAATTTTATGTGCACTTCATTCTTTGTCTAACTTAACAAAATCATATAAATTCACTCTTCCAAGGACATCGTGTCCCTTTTCCGTGTTTGTGTACATCTGTTTCCATTTTTTTTTAAACTAGGAAAGCAAAAAAGCTAAAAATCACACGCTTAATGGTCAAAAGATTGTCACACCCATATTTGATTAATTGCAAAATGAACACGAAGTTGGAAGCACACGTCTGTATACAATGTTTTTGTATGCACTAGTGTTACAATTTCTCTCACGTCCCAACAGGTCGGTGCCCCTGTGCACAAAGTGATGCAGTCATGGTTTGTCAAGGTTGATCTGGACGATTTCAAGTGTCCTGCACAGAGCCTTGAAACTCTAGTGAACATTACTTTAACAGCAAAGAGGAAATACATCAGGAATGGGATGTTTAACAGTTAACTATGGATGTGATGGTCAAGTGTCTACAAAGATTTTGGAAATATAGGAGGATGTTGTGTTATTTGTCATTCTAGCTCTAATTTCTTTAAGGTATACATGGTTGGACTATTCTCTAAAATCTTGTAATGCAACTGTAGTGACCATTCCTGAGTAGGAATTAAATTTATAAAACCATAAGATTTATAAGCTATTAACTTATAGCTAAGGTTGGCTCACCCAGTACTCACTCATTCATTGTCTATACCGAGTACTCGTGTGGCCTTTCTACAAATGTAACCGTCACTCAGAAAAAGAAGAAGAAAGTAAATGCAAGTGCTGAATTTCAGTAAGAAGACTAGCAAAATATAAATATATATTTTGGAAAGGACTCTGCATTTGGTTATAATGCAGTAACATTTTCTGATTTACCAATGAGATATTGATTCCGTGTTATGAAAGAAAGAATGCAGCAAAAAAATTGAAGTAATTTGTTTATTTATTTATTTATTTATTTATTTATTTATTTATTTATTACAGTTTTTAATGACTTGTACTAGGTGATTTTTTAGGCCTTATATTTCACCTTTAATAGAGGATAAGAATTTAAATTTAAAGAAATTGATTTCAACATAGTTTTCTAAAGGTCTGGTTGTGCTCTCTCTCTCTCTCTCTCTCTCCAAGTCTGTCATTCTCTTCCGGTGACCTGGGTCCAAAATGCCAATCATTCCAACACCCACCACTGAACATCCCAAATACTTCAGCTGTGAAGACACTAACATTTACATCATTAGTAAGCTGTTTCCATTACCACAGCTCTGCACTTCAGCCAGATTTTTCATATTTCTAACATATAATAAACACTAATTAGTGTTATTAACTACCTGCTAGCATTTAAATAAGTGTTTACTGCAAACACTTCACTATGTCTGATTATACAGTACTAGTACACAGCTAGTTATACTGATGGGAAGAGAGTTGAGTTTTAGCTTGTCTAAGAAAAAAATATATAATTCCACACAGTACCAGGCAAACATTTTAGTCAAGACATGGTATTGGTGTTAAAAAGTGTGTGTGGTAAAGCGAATTGTCGTATCATAAAACTTAATCCTTCTTATCACCCTATCTGTGCTTCATTTTTATGAATATGTATACACATTTATATTTTTATCAGATAAAAAGAAACGCATTTGCTACATACAATTTCATGCCCTTTTATGTAGTGTCTGTAACTTTTTTTTAATTCAAAGCTTTCATTGATCTTAATTCTTTTTCAGATGAAATTATGCCAATTTTGATTTCACATGAAAAGACATAAGCCTAAAAAAGTTTTTACATTATTCTAAAATGCAAAATTGCTTTTCGATAAAAAGAAAAAAAAGATGTTAAGACATGAATTTCACATGGTTATGGACACTACAGATTTTTTGCTTCTCAGGCTTTTACCAAAAAAAAAAAAAACAATTCAAGAAACAATTTTGACAGGTTATATGCTTGTAGAGACTTACAGAAATTTTAGTATCTATACTCATAAAGAATTTTAATTTTATTTTTTAATTATTATTGTTTGAAACGAAACAGTATAACACTAAAAACAAAAATGGGGCATATATAAAAGAATCTCTTCAATAAAACGGCTGAAGTTAGCAAATTTTTAGGAAAGCAAGCCTGGTTACTTGCATGGTGCATGTTGTTAGGGCAGTGGTGGCTCAGAGGGTTAAGGCACTGAGGAACTGCTCGGTGTTGCTGATTTGAGCCCCAGCTCCACCAGGTTGCCACTGTTGGGCCCTTGATCAAGGCCCTTAACCCTTATCTGCCCCAGGGGCGCTGTACCATGGCTGACCCTGCGCTCTGACCCCAGTTAATGTATGAGTCACAAATAAAGGCCTAACTGTTGCATAAACAGAAGTATTTTATTCGCCATAGACAACTGATGTATTATATGTATAACATAACATTTTTTTAAAACTTCTTTCTGTTTGAACCCTACTATTTTTTTTATCCATGTAATTCCTTAAGTGCTAGTTCATGAACATAGAAAATAGTATTTAAAATTAAAGATCATTTGGCCCTTTACTGATACTGAACAACTTATAGCTGAGTAAAAGTAAAGTGTGTGAAGTAAAATCCACAGTTTGTTTCCTGCACCTTTTATTCAAAGAAAAACACCACGACAAGCTAAATCCCACCATGTTTTTCCTCCCCGCTGGTATTTTTTATGCGTTTCATCCCCACAGAGTCTCCCAAACATGGGCAAAATCACTCCTGCGCGCGGGGCAGCTCGAGCGCGCGCGCGTGCGACGTCACTCCTCCGCCGAGTGACTTCAGTGAGCTTTCCAAAAAAAGTCTCTGCTCTCGTTTTGGACAGGATTCCTCTGCTCCTCTCTCACCGCCCAATCCGAGTCAGCCCCCGGACCTTCACTCTGCCGGAGCCCTCGGTGCTGTTCAGTACTTCGCATCAGCCCTGCGCGTGCGCTCCCAGCTCTCTCTCTCTCTCTCTGCACGAGACTCCGTCCCGAAGCTGCAACCATGGAGGCCATCAAGAAGAAGATGCAGATGCTCAAGCTGGACAAGGAGAATGCCATAGACCGTGCTGAACAAGCTGAAGTGGACAAGAAAGGAGCAGAGGACAAATGCAAACAGGTATTGGAGTGTGTGTGTGTGTGTGTGTGTGTGTGTGTGAGTGTGAGACAGAGAGACAAAGAGAGAGGATCTCAGTGCTGTCATCATTCTTGCACTTTTTAGGAATAATAATTAGGGGAAAAAAAACTTTATAAGGTTTCAGACCACCTGCTATCTAATAAGGTTAGTTTTACTTTCAACAGAAAAATATACATACTGCTTCCAATTAAGTGATTTACAATCAATTGGAAAAGTTATGTTTAACATCTATAGAAAAAAACATTATATTAATATAATAGTATCGTAATATTATCACATAAATCAACATATAACAATACGTTTAATTTCCTGAAGATTTTTTTCTTTTTTGCCTCACTCAATCTGGAGCTGGATACCAATCTAGATTAAATACTAGAGTATTTTCTCTCAGTTGATGCATAGGTTAAGCCAGGCTTCTGCTAATAGTTTCTGACGTCATCAGAAATAGAGACAGCTAATATCGTCCATTATTTTGTAAGTTATTAATTCCATAAGGTCTGTCAAATCTTAAATTATTTAAGCAATGCTAGAGATGAATACTGTACCCAGGGCTGGGGTATCTCAGTGGTTAAGCCATTGAGCTACTGATTGGAAAGTCCCAGGTTCAAACCCCAGCACCACCAAGTTGCCACTGTTGGGCCCTTGAGCAAGGCCCTTAACGCTCAAATGTATAATGAGATAACAGTATTTGTCGCTCTGCATAAGGGCGTCTGCTGAACGCTGTTCATGTAAATGTATGTGAGGATCCATGTAATCAAACAGGTGTGACATATTATCAAGGGCCACAGCCCAAGGTGAAGTGTGTGTTGAGGTTATTATAGGCTTTTGGATAAATGTTATATTTACACAAGATGCTTGACTGGTCACTCAGAATGTGCTTCTTGGGTAGCAAGAATGTTCTCGCTTCCCGATTGTTTTTCATACTCGTCTCAGTAAAGAATCCTGGCTTCAGATTACCGGCTCATGTTGATAAAGAATCCGTGTCTTACATTTTTTCTCCCTTGTATCATTAATACCTTGGCATTTCTCCATGGCTTCGTGGATGTTGTGCTCATGCACGTTACCGATGAGGAAACTGGCTTTGAAGTTACTGCCGTTTTTTGCAATGTGGTTTTGCTGATCAGGAATTTATCGAGACTCTTCGGTTCTACTGTGTTTTTTTTTTCTTTCCCGTGGGGCCCCTGATGTGCAGGTTTTTACATTTGGATTCCCCTTTTTTCCTTTTAAGTAAGAAGAACTACATGGAGTACACAGAAGCATGTGTCCTTGAACATTTGCCAGTCCTTGGATATGTGTGTGTGTAATGCAATACAATTTTCCAATCACCATAAAATAGACTCCACTCACTTAGACTGTAGTATATGGTCAAAAGATTAAAAAAATATATATAAGTAATATCTAAGTTATATGTCATCTATAAAACTTTATACTGACCTTTTCCTTAATCTCGCCAGACGACTGGCGCTCTACATATGAGAGTATTCTTCTTAATTAGTATTACTTCAAAGATGACTAACCACAGTCTTGAAACAAAGCGCTCGCTACTGATGACGTCCTTGTGTTCCTTTTCTTTTTCTGTCTATCCTGACTGTCTTGGAATTGTTCCTGTACAGACTTTAGGTCAAGGCTGTTAAAGGCCTTTTACAGGGTTAAAGGTTATCCTATGCAGCAGCCTATGCGGTGTTGATGCAGATGGAAGATTCCTTGTCTACACGTGACGTCCAAGCGACCGAGGTTTCACATAACTCCGGACTAAAGACGACTCAGTGTGTCTATCATGAGCCCATTGTGCTCTCACCAGCAGCTCTGTCAGTCAAAACGGGCTTTTTATAGTCCTTTTATTTCTGGTTTATGGCCTATTGTGTCTCCTGTTGCTGTGTGGACAGGGGCAGCTGCAGGTATTTATTTAAACAGCACTCCAGGGGCTACTTTTTCTGACTTTTCAGAATGTCTAGTCTTTAGTAGTCTGTACCACTTTCAAGCTTAATCAGTGACACAAAAAAAACAAAAACAAAAAAAAACAGAAGTTCTTAGAACTAGAGGCCTAAAGTTCTTCTTCACACATCAAAGTCTCTGGGTTTGGCAGATCGTGGAACGCCTGGGCTCGTGATCTCATGAGCTTAGTAGAAAGCTTTAATCATGGCCGTGCATGAACTGATGTCTATTTTCATACCAGGAGTTGTGGTTCGCACTGCCATATACAGTAGCAGACTGTCCCTAAGGATCGAAGAACACAATATACCAAATACATAGCTATTGCTGTGTTATGGCTGCCTGGCTACTTGGGTAACGTTTTATCATAGCGTGTCGAAAGGGCAAAACGTGCCTCGCCAGCTGGAGGCCTGGTCAAGGCTCTCATCACAAAAGGCTGTGTCGTACCTTCCCTTTATAATCCTGTCCTCATGCCATCTTCAGCCTGCATGCCGTTCAGCACGGCACCAAACTTATTTATAGTTTCAAATAGACAATACCTAATGCGGCCTTCTATTCGCCATAATGTCACTGGGAAGAATTTATCATGCCATCACAAAAATGTACAGGTAGGGTTTGAATAGTAATCCATAGTACTAACCTGTGTGTGTGTGTGTGTGTGTGTGTGTGTGTGTGTGTGTGTGTGATATAGCTGGAAGAGGAGCTGCAGGGTCTGCAGAAGAAGCTGAAGGGTGTGGAGGACGAGTTAGATAAATACTCCGAATCACTTAAGGATGCGCAAGAGAAGCTGGAGCAGGCTGAGAAGAAAGCCACAGACGTAAGTGATGCACAAGAGAGAGAGAGAGAGAGAGAACACACTTGCAATCTCATCGGACTAAATCACAGTCATGTGTATTCATCATACAAGTGGATTTTATTATTATAATCTGACCTCACAAGCATTTACCACAGTGTGGCGCTATTTCCTCATAATGCTATTCTTTTTCTTTCACATCCACATACAAAACATACGATTCATAGGGTCAAAGAAAATGCCCCCTTAAGACACCTTAAATATAGAACAACAAATGAATGTGGTCGCATTAGGCACATGTTAAATCCATTATTTAAAACTAAACCATTAATCATTCAAAATTGAAAAATCAAGTGTTTAATACAGGACTATGTAAAAAAATTTAAGGCATCCTTCATTTTCTAATATCACTCACTCACTCACTCACTCACTCACTCATTCATTCACTCATCATCTATATCGCTTAATCCTGTATTCAGGGTCGCGGGGGGCCTGGAGCCTATCACAGGAGACTTAGGGCACGAGGCGGGGTACACCCTGGACATGGTGCCAATACATCGCAGGGCACACACACACTCACACACTCATTCACACACTATTTGGGAACGGCAAGTAGCGTAATCTGCATGTCTTTGGACTGTGGGAGGAAACCGGAGTATGCGGAGGAAACCCACCAAGCACGGGAAAACATGCAAACTCCATGCACACAGAGACGGGAACCGAACCCGGACCTGCAAAGTGCTTAAAGATGCAATAAAAAAAAATTATAATCATTTTCCGCAGCAGCAACCTCATTTCCCCGCTCATCTGTTCCAGCCACTCAGCATTGAGCATTACCAGTATACTAATCACTGCCCTGATCATCTGTCACCTGTTTCTCACTGGTTCATGCCTTAAGTTAGATGTTTATTTATGCGTGAATGATTCATAGTGTGACTTAAAAAAACAACAACAACAAAAAAAAAAACATTCATCCGAAACTGAACTTACAAGAAAGTCTGGTTTTTTGGAAGGAAAATATGAAGAAATGTGCAGCCTCAAGACGTCTGCATAGTACTGTATGCCTAACCATCTGCCTACCATGATATCTAGTGTTATCTCAGACTAAATCTCAGCAGCATGGCCCTGTCAGTCACTCTGACTCCGACCGGTCCTCCTTTCTTTACCATGCCAGAAATCCCTGGCATGAATCACTTAGTAGTAGCTGTGCTGTCGACAGGCACTCTAGAGGAAGTGCCATCCGCTCTCGACTATCACTTGACTGTACACACTCTATAAAACCAGTCCGCGCCAGCCGTGCCTTTTAATCAGTCAGACAAGATAGCAAAAGTGGGACTCTTTTGGACTATCTTCATTATCTTAAACTGCTTGACACCTACAGTACATTGCAACAGCAAAGAAGGAGAACATATCAGACACAAAAAGGCCTACAGCGTGTCTGTGCATAATTATTATCAGGGCCTCATGTCATGTTGCTTATGGTGACAGCTGTGATAATAATGGTGAGTCCGGGGATACTGGGCCAGACATGTGGCCTGTGCTCTCTGCAGCAAAAAAAGTGGATCATAAAGTTAAAAGTTTAATCAAATAAAAAATAATATCTATGACTCATATGCCATGAAACCATTTATTTCATTATATCCTGCTTAATCAAAAGCACAAGGTACGTTTGCAAAACACGATAGTGCATTTCTAGGTGTATATATAATTTGACTTGTATATTTGATTAACTCATGATTTGGCTCGAAATGGTTTGCTCTAATGACACAACATAAGCAATGTCTGTCAGCATCACCTCCCTTTCCTGTCCATGTTCCATGATAACACCCTTCCCTTTACATTTCTCACCCACTTTCTAATCTTCACTGCCCCCGTCTGACCCCCCGTTAGTAATATTCTTTAAACAAACGCTTTCCTGCTGTTGAAATCAACAGATGGCAAACATCTGTCATGTGCATGCGCATCACGCAATATACTTGCCATGATTTTTATATATCCACCTCTTTTTGAAAAGTTGGATTGTTGCTTCCATATAATTGAAGAAAAAAAAAGAACTTATGAAATATTATAATGTAAAGTTTCATTACAATCTGCGAGCTGTATAAGTTTAGAAAAGTGGCCCAAATTAACATTTCTTATGAAACTGTCCAAAAATGCATAGGTTTATTATAATTCTCAATCTTATTGTCACTTCCAAGAACAATAGTGATGAATAGAGGACGGAAAATCCCCAGTAGTATATGGTAATATCATGTTTTACCGTGTAGGCTAGAAAGATTTATATCCACCCCGAGTCTTAGTATTGTTATTGTATGACCAAAGAAGGAAAAGAATCAAAAGAATGCAGTCATTTGTTTATAGTGTACTGAAGTAATGCTCTCCAGCGCTTGCTCACCACTTCTACTAGTGTGCCTTTCCAGGCAGCAGTGCGAAAGAGCATGTGTGAATCAGTGTAAAGTCCTGCTGACTAAATCACTGCGAACTCTCTAAGTGCATGTCTCTTTGTCATGTACAGTCCAAAATGGATTCACACTGAAAGACATGTCAGAGTTCACTCAGTGTAGCTCATTTAACAGCTCTCCTACTCTGACATTTTAAAAAACATTATTTATTTATTTATTTATTTATTTATTTATTTATCTATTTATTTATCTATTTATTTATATGTTCAGCTAAGGACTAAATAATAAGGGAAAAGCTTGGGATGGGAGGTTATCGGAAAATAATCAATGACCTCAATTACTGTTACTACCCTATAATTAAATTCTTTTCCATGTTTTCAGTGTGAATGATCAATATGTTTTCAGCAGGAACAGTCTAAAAGCAGGTTTTAGCAGGTTTCCACTAAAAGCAGTTCCATTTCTGCACAGTCTGGGAATCGAACCCAGGTTGCAAGAATGGGAATCTGGCATGAAGGTTTTTAGTCGAAAAGAGGTCAGTATGTTTTCAGTAAGAAGGATCATTTTCAATAAGAATAGTAGTAAGGTTTCAGTAGGTACCGTCAGTATGTTTCTAGTAAGAACGATCAGCGTGTTTTTGGTAGGAAAGGTCAGTATGCTTTCAAAAAAAGGTCAGTAAATTTCCAGTAGAAATGGTCAATAGGTTTTTCAGTAAGACTGGTCAGTATGTTTTCAGTAAGAACAGTCAATAGGTTTTTAGTAGAAAAGCTCAGTGTGTTCTCAGTAAGAAAAGTCAAATTTTCAGTGGGAAAATAGGTTTTCAGTAGAAACTGTAAGTTGGATTTCAGTAGAAATGGTCAGTATGTTTTAATTTGGTATAGAAAACAATCCATGGATTGGTGTGACCATCCTGAAGTCAGAGCTGCTCTTACGGAAAATAATGTTTTTGTCTAAAATATATGAAGAAATATAAATTCAGCAATAAGTGGAATGTATTCATAAAACCTGTTCATAACAACAAAAAATTTAGCTATAATAGATTGCTGAAAGTTACAGTAAGTGTATTATATAGGAAGTATATTCATATGTTTGCAATTACTCAAAAGTACACAGCAGTTCTCAGGAATGTACTTTTTGATGGAGATAAAAACTCATGTTGGTCATTTTGCAGAAAAAGTGGAATTTGGGTCATAAAAATTTCCTGAAATGTATTTCTTCTTTCAAAGCTAGAACTTCTTTAATAGAAATAACTTAAATTCTTGAATCCAAAAAAAAAGTAGAGCTTAATGCATGTTAAAAAAATTTTTTATATACATTTAGTAACTGGTGTTAGTTCTCTTTCTGGTAACACCAATGATGGTAACACTCACTCACTCACTCACCATCTATACCGCTTAGTCCTGTATTCAGGGTCAGGGGGTCCTGGAGCCTATCCCAGGAGACTTAGGGCACAAGGTGGGGTACACCCTGGACAGGGTGCCAATCCATCACAGTGACGGTAACACCAATCACAATTTAGAGAAATATACCTATTTACAAAATGGCTTCCATGTGAAAGACCACATGGTTTTCAATTATGTCAAAATCAATGAATTATTCGATGCAATCAGTTTTTATGTCCAGTCTTTGACATTTATAATTATAAAATGACTGACTTAAAAGCTTCGCATAAAATTGCTCTTCATCTAGTGACCTCTGACACAGGAACTATGTCTAATTGTCAAATGCATTCCAGAATGACACTATTTTCGTGTTACAGTAACACCAGTGTCGGCTTGCACCTCCAGGGTCCCGGTTCGATCCCTGCTTCGGGTCTGTATGCATGGATTTGGCATGTTCTCCCTGTGCTTGGTGGGTTTCCTCCAGGTACTCAGATTTCCTTCCACAGTCCAAAAACATGCAGATTAGACTAATTGGCATTCCCAAAATTGCCCATAATTTGTGAATAAGTATGAATTTGTGTGTGCCCTGTGATGGATTGGGACAGGTTGTACCCCGCCTCACGCCCTTAGTTTCCTGGGAAAGGCTCCAGGCCACCCGTGACCCTGTGTACAGGATAAAGCAGTATAGATGATGAGTGAGTGAGTGACACCAATGACACAGTTTTGGGTGACGGATAATTATAATCAATTATTGTTTCAAGATTTTAATGTTTAACTTATTTTATAAGATATTGATTTTATTAAAGTATATGAAAATGATATGGTCTCACTTTGATGTATGATCATAGTGACATTTCTTTGAACTTGGCCTTAAAAAAAAGAGCTACAATTTCAATATTAAACATTAAAGTAAGAAAATTAATCTCATGATTGAAAGTACATACTATATTTTCTAAACCTGTATGAGTAATGTGTCTTTTGTGGTCATTTAAATGATTTTGGCATCAGCAAAACTAAGTGACAGGACTTTCCACCATTTTTGTAGAATGGCCCAAATAGTGGTTAAAGTGAGCAAAATGTGTTAGCCAGAATTAGCTCCGTTAGACGGTAACATTAACCGTTACTTTTTTTTTTTTTTTATACGGAGGAAAAAAAGAGCAAATAAAAGTCAGTTGTTTAGCAGCGCGAGCGCCCTGATGGCGTCACTTCAGATAAGCGCGAGAGAGGGGGTGGAGCCTTTGTGACGCAGTGGAGTGTGTAACTTTACAAACGCAATTAGCTCCGTCTGCACACAGAGCTCTGAAATAAAGTAACCGCCTTTCCACAAGTCTGCTATAAAGAAGAAAACTTTAGCAGGTTTGGTGCTTTCAGGGTCCGGAGGTGGCCAGAAAAGATATCTCTCTCTCACTTAGGCCTGAATATTAGTAACGAAAGCGAACGAGAAACAAACAAACAAACAAAAACCCCGCGCGGTGGGATTTAAAGGAGCGGAATGTCATCCATCGAGGCTGTGAAAAGGAAAATCCAGACTCTGCAGCAGCAGGCGGACGATGCAGAGGACCGAGCCGAGGCGCTGCAGAGAGAGGTGGACTCAGAGAGACATGCCAGGGAGAGGGTAAGACCTCAGAGACAGACAGACAGGGACTTCGTTCCCCTGACATAGAGTTGAGAATTAAATTTTTTGTTGTTGTTGTTGTTTTTGATTAATGTGCATTTGAGGTTATTTGGTATGATCTCGAGATGTTTGTAGATGTTGGTTTCTGCTTGTGGCGAGCAGATCGAGTTACAGGGTTACTATAGAGACTTTACCTCAGGCTGCTTTTGGCCTTCAGGCAACATGAGACTCTGTGTCATTCATAAACTAAACTAATCTAAACCAAAATGACCATGAAGGAAATAATAACTAGCATAAGTGAGCAATATGGAATAGAAACAAAGAGATTTTTTTTGATTCATGAAGTGCATGGTGTCTAACTTAAAAAAAAAGAAAAAAAAAAGAGGGCAACTCCTTCGATAAGAGCTTTCCGGCATTGATAGTGATATCAATCAAGATCCTATACTTTGTCACTTATTATGTAATTTATTACAATATCCTTTTCATATTAGTTGAACTCGTTTTTTGGAAAGAAAAGATACTAAACTATGGCTTTCCTCGTCACTACCAAGTAGATCAATAAAGTTTGTTTATCAATAAAGTCTGTTTATCTAATAGCAAATAGATATGAAAACTATTCTCAACTTATTATATATTTTTTAATGATTTAAGTACATTATTGGGCTTAATATATTTTTAGTAAACCTTATAGTTACTTCCATGTATGGATCGATAAACTTTTCAAGGTGGAAGATACTAAACATACTAAAAGGCATATGCTGTATTGTGCCGCCCTATTAACACTCAAAGATACGTTTTGTGTATTAGAGAGTGGACATTACCCCTCACTACATGTACTATCCATGTCATGTTTGCTGTTTCTGGGACATTCTGCTGACACAGATGCCTCCAGGTTACACCTCATTTCCACAGCCTAACCCTAAAGCTGGAGTTTGGTTTGACCCAGCTAGACTGTTTAGCCAGCCTGCTCCCACTTCCTGTGTCTCCTCCCAGTCTTCATCTCCATTGGCTTGACTCAACCTGGCCTCGATCCCAGAGAGTACAAGGTTAATCATTTCCTGTGCTCTTCGTTGCATGTGAGCAAATAAAGACCTTGGGAATGTCCAGGCTTCTCCAGTCGTATCAGATACCTAGCGGTTGATTTCACTCTAGGGAAATTTCGTGCAGATGGGAAAACTCTGAGCCAACTGAAAACCTAAAAAACTTGGACCCCCCCCCCCCCCCCCCCATCTCACCCCACATTAAAATAAGAAAAAAACATTTCCCAACTGCTTTTGACTGATGGCACTTAGTTAGTAACCTAGTAACCCAGTGTAAGTATCTATCCAATGGCGGAAACTTCAAAGAACTTTTTGTAAGTCGCTCTGGATCAGACTGCCTGCCAAATGCCTAAATGTAAAAAGCTTAGAAAACAAGGAAGGCAACAACAACAACAAAAAATCAGATTGCGTCATAAGTTTAGAGAGAATACAGGCTGTAGTTTAAGTGGGATTATATGAAAAAAAAAAAAAAAAAAAAAAGAATCCAAGGTGTGCAGATACTTCACCAAACAAAGCTGCTCTCACTTTGAGTCCTTGAGGGCTCTTGGAATTGTTGCTTTCTCTTAACCAGTTGCCCTTCAGCACTTAAATCGACAAAGAGACTTGCACTCATGGTGAACTATTTCTTTTAGCCATAAGGAATATTTGAGATGCCATTTGCGGCATTCCACAGCTGCCCTGCTGAAGCACACTGGAATTGGTTCAGACTGTGAGGATTTGACAAAGCGGGGGTCTGATTATAGCTGTCGTCTGCTGGGGAGTGAGAGTAGAACACTAGCTCTTTTGTGTTCCCTCTGGCTCAGTGGGAAACGTGGAATGTTAAAGCCAAGGTCTAATCATCTCAGTCATCAGCATCTCCTCCTGGCCTGATGCTTCATCTCTCCACACTTGGAGTAATAATGGGTGTACACACCTTTAACCCAAAAGTGTAGTAATAAATAGTAACAAAATTCCTTGCATGGGATTGGCATTCAGGCTTTGCTTTGTATACCAGTATGTGGTATATGTTTTTGTTCCTAGCCTAAATTCCTACATTTCCCATTCATTGTTAATAGATGGGTTAAATATGGATGTAAATCCCATTTTAATTAAATGCAAAGGCTACAGTTAAAAAAAAAAAAAGTGAAAACTGAAAAGTTATTATTTGTTATTTGTACTAAAATTAGTATGCTGGGAGATGAATTGTTGAACATTTGGGGCTGGGATATACAGTAGATCTTCCTTTTGAAGAAGAAACAATGCTGTTCTTTTTACAGGCAGGGGAGCATTTCCTTTTTATGTGGCCTAGAAGGTTGCCTTGCATTCACATTGAGATTCACATAATTTGTGGTTTCTATGGTATTCAGGCATTGGTCTCAACATCATTGGCATTACAGACTATTATATATATTTGCATCAGCTTTCTGAGGACACATGATAGGTGAGTATTTGGATATCCGTGTGAATGAAGGAACTGCAATTGATGCTGATATCAGTCTATCATATACAATTATTCTCATTTTCAGCTAACTTTCCCCCAGTTATTGGCACATTTATTTGTGTTGAACAAATCTATATACAGCCAAAAATAATAATAAATCTCACACACCAAGATTTCATTTAGTCATCATTAGCTTTGATTGCAGCACCCACTGTGGTGGCCAGATGATGTGTAAAAATGAACGCTTCCCTTCTTACCCTGACACGCCCATCGCTTTGGAATCGGGTCAGTCTGGACTCATTAGACCACATGACCTTTTTCCATTGCTCCCAAGTCCAATCTTTATGCCCCCTAGTATTCAAGCCTTTTTTTCTGATTAGTCTCACATTAACAGGTTGTTTTCTTATGTCCGTGCTGTTTTGTTCCAATCCTGTGAGTTCTCTTCATATTGTGTGCATACGGAAATCTTCTTAAGTTCGCTATTAAACATATCTATGGTGACTGTTTTTTTTTTCACCATGCAACTTCACCAAGTGTTTAAATGATCTTCATTCATGATTTTTTTTCTGACCACATTTCTTCTAAAAAGTGGATGGTTGAGTACAATCCTTACAGATTTTTATTTGTGTGTTGAGTTCTTAACCAAGTTCTACGAATTTCATTTTTCCTTAGTTGTTTTCTTTGCTTGATGAAGCCCAATAATTTGACAATTCTACAATGATGACCTTTCTGTCCAGGCAGAGCGGGCGTAGTTAATTAATTGTATGAATGTACAAAAAAAGCTTTACTGAGTATCAGTTTTCACCACAATGATGAAATGAAATAAAAAGCAGACCTATGCATTTTATACAAGATCATAACTCCTTTAATTATTGCTGGTAAGAAGCCCAAGTACACAATAAAACACGTTGGGTTGTGCTGGAATTCGAAAATATTTAACAATGGAATCGTTTCATAGTTCTAATCACCAAGAAGTTGACTAATTGTTGCAAAACCTAATACTTTTATATGTGAAGTATAAAATAATCATATAATTTTCTTTTATTCCTACAGTAATCCTGGTAAAACCTTGAGTCAAAACTGTATGGTGAAAGAGTTTCACTTATGAGAATTGCTGTGTTAGTGAGCAC
>JAAGKR010007592.1:0-35817 GCA_011419295.1 Clarias macrocephalus | reverse complement strand
CTCTCTCTCTCTGTCTCTCTCTCTCTCTGTCTCTCTCTCTCTGTCTCTCTCTCTCTCTGTCTCTCTCTCTCTGTCTCTCTCTCTGTCTCTCTCTCTCTGTCTCTCTCTCTCTGTCTCTCTCTCTCTATGTCTGTCTGTCTCTCTCTCTGTCTCTCTCTCTCTATGTCTCTCTCTCTCTGTCTCTCTCTCTCTGTCTCTCTCTCTCTGTCTCTCTCTCTCTCTCTGTCTCTCTCTGTCTCTCTCTCTCTCTGTCTCTCTCTCTCTCTCTCTCTCTCTCTGTCTCTCTCCCTCTCTCTCTCTCTTACTTCAGCACCATTTCAAGAACATTTTCTCATTTGGACATGAATTAAGAAGCAGGAAAATCCACAACCACGACTGACCTGCTTGACTGATTCTTCAGACTGATCCTGTGGCGAGTGAGATTTGTTCACATTCTGTGCTCAAACTTGCAATTAGCTTGGGTGAGAAACTTAGATCGCTAAGATTGTTGGTGTCTGCGATTGTTGGCACAGCTTTGCTTATGCTAATATCAGATTCGCTAATATTATCTGAGAACAAATCTTGTGCAAAGCTGGGCTTGTTATTTTAATGTGCATCTTAAAGTGACATGAAAAAAAAACCTGAGAAAAAAATATCCTGTACAGGGTCAGGCTGCAGATACTCACAGGAGGGAAAGTCAGTCTATCACAGGGCGCAAGCACACATACACACACACACTCGCACTCGCACACATACACACACACACTCGCACTCGCACACATACACACACACACACTCGCACACATACACACACACACTCGCACTCGCACACATACACACACACACACTCGCACTCGCACACATACACACACACACACTCGCACTCGCACACATACACACACACACACACACTCGCACACACACACACACACACACACACACACACACACACACACACACACACACACACACACACACACACACACAGACTGTCTGAATGACTAAACCTGATTTAAAAGTGAAGTGGCCTCACACATTGTCCTTTAAGAGGTCGTGCTGTATAATTAACTGAAGGATTCAGTGTGTAATCTTACATCACTACTTGTTGTGGGATTATTATTATTATTATTATTATTATTATTATTATTATTATTATTATTTTTTTTTTATGGATCAGTTTTCTTTGTTTTTCTCTGAACACACTTACTGTACAGTACTGTATAATTTTACAAAGCCACCTCGTAACCAGGCAGATTTCGTGTTCACGTGAGTGCGGGACATCCAGTGTGTGTTGTAACATCAGCAGACTTTCAGACTTTCAGCGGAGAGAATTTCCAGACTTCACACAGGCACATTTCCTCTCACAGGTCCAGCGACATCATGACTCTCCACAGGCTCACGGGTAAAGCTCGCTTTCTTTACCTCTACACTTTATCACCAGACATTAGCTTGGGGTAATCATTGTAATTAGAATAAATAAATAAATAAATAAATAAAAGATATAAAACTAATGTACTGAATATAGACAATATGGACCTGTTTGTTGTTTTGCAACATTAGATCATTAAAATCACTGTTTTTCTTTTTAGTCCTGTATTTATTCTTTTGCCTTTAATCATGTGTGTGTGTGTGTGTGTGTGTGTGTGTGTGTGTGTGTGTGTGTGTTCTGTCCTCTCGTCTCCCAGTGCTGTGTGTGCTTGTGTTTGCTCCGCAGCTGGCCGAGTCTCAGGGTGAGTCTAACGCCGTGGTGTTGAATTGAACCTCCTCATAAACTTCTGTCTCTGTCAGGAAAGGTTTTATTCTCAACTTTAGTGTTTTTAGGTGTTATGAAATACAGTCTCTTATAAAACTCACATCATTTTTCTATGATTTTCAAATGAAAGCCTGGTATAATCCTGCATCCTGATTGGTCAGAAGGTGTTGATTAGTTAACTGCAGTACAGTGTGTGTGTGTGTGTGTGTGTGTGTGTGTGTGTGTGTGTGTGTGTGTGTGTGTGTGTGTGTGTGTGTGTCTCTGTGTAACAGTTTCCACCAGCTCACGTGCACTCGTAGTGTGAAATCCGTTTCTATAGAAATATAATAGACTTCTGTGTGGCACCGTGTTTATTACTGATTGTTTATTTGCATAAATCAGGCTAATCAAATCAATTCCTCACCAATTATAATTTAATTATAAGCTCAAGAATGATTATTATTTTCTAAATGACATTCATGTAAACCTGTGAATCCCTGCGTGGAGGAAACGAGTGTTTACAAAACAGACCACTGATGTTGCTTTACTTCCACATTTCTTTTTTTCTTTTTTTTGCTGCATTACAGGACAAGCAAGATATCAATCCCCCCCCCCCCCCCCCCCCCCCCTCCCCAACACACACACTCCCAACACACTCCACACTTCCTTTAGGCTGCAGTGAAACCCAGCGGGTCAGCCTGTTTATCACTGTAACACTTTGACAATCAGGAGAGTTAGAACTGAGATCCTATGTTATCGTTTCCATGGTAACAGCTGATTCACAGGGAGAATGTACAGCACACACGACACTGACAACAAAACAATTACAAACATTGACTTGTGAATATTTTCTACACGGACGTGGTCATGACATACTGTATGGAAGCCGTTTCCAGGGTCAGCACTTTGTATGGGAGGTTAGTGAGGGAACGTCTGGGACGCAGGCGAGAACAGGTCAGTAGTACCCTGAATATTATCTTTAGTAGTAAATAGGGTCGGTGAAATGGGGGCGGGGGGTTGCTGTGGTGTTAGAGGAATAAAACGCAGAAGGTCATGCTGTTAGGAACTCAGGATTAAGCTGCAAATCGTGAAAGGACAGATGTGGAGACAGATGAGGATCGTCACAGCTGTGACTTTTAAAATGGAAAAATGCAAAACTTCAAGAGCTGCTAATGGAAAAATGCAAATGGAAAAATGCAAGAGCTCTCTTTTCATGTTCACCAAAGTCCATGAAAGTCTAATCGTAATGCGGTACGTTCAGAAAGTCCCTCTGCAGTGGCCGTGTTATGGAAAAATATTGATTTAAACTCATTATTATTTTCCTCTAATGTATTAATTTATTAACCCTTAAAACACAAGCGGAACAGATGAAGAAAAAAAGTGCTGATATAGAAGCCTTGCTGGTGTGTGTAAACGGAGAGGCTTCAGACTTCAGACTGTGGAATTGGGTTTTGGGATCTGTGAGGGAGAACAAAAGTTATCATTACTTCTAGAACATGTCAATTTTACATCAACATGCGAATGATGTCGCAAAAACGTCGATCTCTCACAATGAGCTCATTATTAATACGCTGTCAGAGAAACAACCATAAACCCTGAAAATACCGTGTCATGTCTGTCTGCGCTGTTTCTTTGCTTTGGTGACAAATTTGCATACATTTTTTTTCTGAGTCATGTTTGTATAGTTGATTAAAATGAACTAAAATTCAGTCCATCATTTTACCCAGTTTATGCTAAAAAGAATATTCCCTCTATACTGCACAATCCTGAGCCATATATATATATATATATACGTTTACCAGCAAGAGAAATAATGGATAAAAAGCTTTAAGGTTATTCCTCTTTATATTAAGTGTTGATTATAAGTCGTCCCTGTTGTTGATTATAATTCAATTCGTTTAGTCATGTTGTCAAAGCCACCTTGTGACACACCATGTAATGGAAGCTGTGTAAGCGGCGTTTTAACTCAGATGATCCGTCAGGTGGTGTTTCATCTCAGGCGACCGTGGAGCCCTGAGACCCGTTAACATTCAGGTTCATCTAACATTCAGACATCCTCAAGTATAACAGAGCCGAAATTCCCCAAAGCAAAATAGAATGTTGACTACATGAATTAATAGGAGACAAAAAAACTTTAAAAAAATATTTTCAGAACAAGACCAACGCGCTCTTTCATTCAAACGCGAGAGCGATGGGTTCAGTCACATTCAGTAACAAGATGGGATTCATTTCTTCAACAGCAGAACCAACAAACATGCTGTTTACACATTATTAAGTTTATATTGCTTATGAATAAAGGTAGCAGTAAAAACTTTGTAATGAAAACGAAAAGTGCGGACAGTACAATGTTTTAATGTCAGTCTGATTTTTTTTTTTAACTTGACAATCATACTAAGAATAATTTGTTATTTTATGCAACGCGATGCTCTACAACGTTTAGCTTCAATTTAATGTTTAGTATGACTTAAGTATGGCTTTGCTTTAAATTTAGCGATTACGGTGGAATTTTTAGGGTGTATCACCATTTATTTTGCAACTGACAACCGAGCCTATTAGTTAGAAGTGCTGCGTTCCGATCGGCTAGTAGTTCCGATTCTGATTGTGTAGCGTTTGTAAAAAAAAAAAAGAAGGGAAATTGTGATCCAAACTCCGATTTTCCTGTGGTTCCTCGTGGATTTCCTGCGCTCCACTTTCGAGAATGTTGTATGTTTATGTTGCCTGATTAATGAAACCAAGCTTCAACCAAAACATATTTCATTAAGCATGTCAGCTCACTTTTGGTGTATGAAATTATTGATCCACTTACAATGCCGCAGTCTCTTAACACAATCCGTTTCCTCAATAACTTGTACGCGCTTGTCACCATCTTATCAGAAACATTGAGAAGTTTATCCTCACACAAAACACATGTAAGTCAACGTCTCCTCTGTACATCTGCAACAGAACCTCTACTTCAAAATGTATTTAATAAATCTTTGCAAAATCTGCTTGAAACTTTTTATGTACTAAGTGGTGCATTTATGTCCAGCTTTGAAAACGTGCTCCACTAGAAAAACATGTTCTTCTATGGTTAACATTTTCATCCAAAACTACAGGGCTGATGTTGAGTGAAGAACTCCTTAGATACAACGGACAGGGGGCGCCAAATAACGCGTCAACGCACTACGACTACTACTCTAAGTACATGGCCGCTGTGGAGAGATTTCCTGAACGCACTGTATAACAGTCATAACATTACAACTCAAAATATTAAGCCCAGAAATGTGTGGGTTCCCCTTGTGTCACCTGGGCAGATCTGGCCCACTGGTGTCGTGGCTCCACAGTGCCTCATGGGGTCGGGCCTCTGTGGACCAGACTTGCTTATCTTCTGCATCTCTTGGGCTTTTGATTGGATCGGGGGCGTAGGGTTCTTTGCTGGCTGGAGTCCATGAACGGTGGCTTGTGGTGCACTGGAAGCCCTGGTGCTTTCCATTACAGCTAGCATTGACCTATTTAGTGATTTGTGAGGGAGGAAGGCCAGTTCAGCACCCGACAGACTGGCCTTCAAGTGGTGAGCCTTGGGTACCCGTGATCCTGTCACCAGTTGTCAATGTTTTGGTTGATTGGTGTGTGTATATACTGTAGGTATTTGTGTAAAAGCTTAGCTATTTCTAAGATAAAGCGTCTTTGTCTGACCACTGGCACCTGTCTGTCGTCTTGTGACACTCACATATAGTAAAAATCAGCATAAAGACAATAAGCAGGATTAGAGCACAAGAGAAACCTGGCAGAAAAAAAAGCAACATCCACATGTAAGGACACACATGGACACATACAGTACATCTGTGGTCTGTACATATTGACTGAATGATGACCTTCAAATAAAAGCAGATATTTTTGTGCTTCAGTGTGAAGGAATAGTTTTCTTTACATCTCTCTCTCTCTCGTCTTCCAGAACTTCTCCCGGCTCCATCTTTTGTGTTCAGTGTTAGTGTGAACCAGAGTGCCATCAAGCTCCACTCAGCTGTGAAGGTTGTTTGCACGCTTCCAAACGGGGCAAAGACACCTGCAGAAATGCATCTGTCTCAAGCAAACCCTGTGAACAACTCGTCGCCCATGCTGTCCTTTACCCTGAGTAGAGAGAACGCGGTGGTCTTCACGCTCATCGCCAATCCAGAAAGCGAGACAGCGTTCGTCTGCTGGTACAGAGACATCCGGACCGCAGCGCAGTCTCAATTTAGCTCGCCCATCAGCATAGTTATATGTAAGTAAGAGCATGGGGTGGGTTATAAAGTGATTATATCCATTATAAAGTAATCTATAGTTTATTTGAGAAAACAAGGAGCTCATGAGGAAAAGTACAAGATTGTCAGTTTAAGGATGCTAATTTTTCAACAGTTGTCATCTACGCTGATTTTAAAACTTAAATCAAATTATTTAATTATTATTTAATTATAAATTAAATATTTGTGATGTAACAAGAGCCGCGGTATCCAGGGTAACGTCAGCGTACCACCAAGAAGGACGAACCACATCCAACAGGAGTAACTGTGGACGCGAGCGGAAGCCGTCTGAAAGGGATGTCCGGGGGCGAACCCGCATCGTATCCAAAAAACATAAAACCAGCCGCCCAACTCACTGCAGAATTAAATGTGCACCTCAACTCTCCTGTTTCCACCAAAACTGTTCATCCGGAGCTGCACAGGGTCGATGTACACGGCCGGGCTGCTATAGACAAACCTGTGGTCACTCGTGCCGATGCCAATCGATGGTTTCAATGGTGCCAGCAGCGAATATCTTGAGCTGTGGACAATGTGAGACATGTATTGTCCTCTGATGAGTCCACCTTCACTGTGTTTCCCACATCCAGGACAGTTACGGTGTGGAGAAGCTCTAAAGAAGCGACTGTACCACCCAGACTGCTGCATGGCCTGAGTGAAGCAGGGGGGCGGATCAGTGGTTCTTTGGGCTGCGATATCATGCCATTCCCGAGGCCCAACACTTGTGCTAGATGGACGCGTCACTGTCAAGGACTACCGAACCATTATGGAGGACCATGTGCACCCAATGTTCAAACATTGTATTCTGAAGGCGGTGCCGTGTATCAGGATGAAAATACACCAATACACACAGCAGGACTGGAGACAGAGAGGTTTGATGAAGATGAAAGTGAAGTTGAACATCTCCCAGGGCTGCACAGTCACCAGATCTGAATATTATTGAGACACTTTGTTTTTTTTTGTAGGAGCGAGTCAGGAAACGTTTTCCTCCAGCAGCATCACGTAGTGACCTGGACACTATAGTAGATGTTTTAGACTATATATATATCCTGACCAATCGCTGAGACAACTATGTTTATGAACTTAATGTTCCTATGGTTATTTTGAACCTAAAAACTCAGCTGTATGTTTTAGTCTAAATCAGTTATATCTGAATGTTTTTTAAAAACCTGCTTAAAATGCTTTCACTCTCTGTTCCTCTGTTTGCCTCTGATAGCTGCTCTGTTAGACCCCATCATTATCCTCAATCCGCCCCTGTTTGCTGTGGGGGGGAACTACAGCGTGAACATTTACACCCCAGATGACGCCTACATAAATGCCACTCTGATTCTTTACTTCCGTCTCGCCAGCAACAAGTCCTTCGAAATATTTGGATCACGAGTTGTCGGGCCAGGAGAACGAGGAGGTGTAGTCACGATAACAAACGCCACAGAAACCTATGAGTTTCTGTGTGAAATGGAGATGTTCTTTAACGGGAGAACCTTACGCTCCAGATCCAAACCTGTTACAGCCATCCCGGGTAACAATAACGCTCCAAATCCCACCCTGACTCAGTATCCCGCCTGATCGTACAGTACAGTAATTCTAACACGGTGCTCTTTTATTTCAGAGGCGCTCCAGGTACGTTTGCGTCCGAAAGACTCTGGTTCCGATTCCTGTTATGGAGATGCCTATGTGAACGTGAGCGGCAACTGGGCACTCGTTTGTTTTTCTTCCAAAGACAGCAATGGTTTTTCACTGGCTGGAGTCATTTGTCGAGAGCTGGGCTGCGGACGCGCGATAGACTTTACTGTCGTCAGTTACAGACCTTACAGCGATGTCGGAACAAACTGCACAGGATCCGAGAAGAAGGTTGCAGAATGTCCCCTAATTCCAACAAATCTTTGTGACAAGGGACTACGCGACATCATCTGCTCAAGTCAGCAACACACACACACACACACACACACACACACACACACACACACACACACACACACACACACACTGCAGTTAAGGAAATTTGCACTTAGTCAGAAGCTGTGACATTTTATAGATCTTAATCTATTTTTATATGAATTTAAGGTTGTGCATTTTTCTTCCCAAAGCTACAACAACATAATATATAAGTTTTTAATCAATGTTCCATGAGGTTTCCTATTTTTATTAATTTTTTCCCCCAAATTTTCTTGTATCAGTTCCTCCCCGTCACTAGGGGGCTCCCACGATAAGGCTACTACGATCACTCAGCTCACGCACCGTTGGGGGCGGAGTCACACACTTGAGGACGGCGCTATCCGCTCCTTCCGCTCGCGTGAGCTCACAGACGCCCCTGATTGGCTGTAGAGCCGTGATTAATGTGGGAGCACTAAGTACCCCTCACCCCGCCCCTCTGAGAGAGCTCGGCCAATCAGCTCCCTCTAGACCTCCGGCTGCGAGAGGTTACAGCACCACCCGGGGATCGAACCAGCGATCAAACATTAACCCTTTCCGTGATCCTAGACATGTTTAGCAGAACACATTTTATGTTTTTGGATCCTAGAAAAATTATTTAGCTAAACTTAAAACATTGCCGTAAAATCATTTTTGGTTAGTTTAGTTTTATTCCATTAACGCTCTATAACGCTTTTGACACATCTGTCATTTTTTGTTATTCTTGTTTTCCACCTTTCTTTTACTCCAGCTGAATGGACAATTGTTTGCCGGTTGTGACGTTATCCTCAGCCAACTCTACAGCGCCCTCTGCTGCTGCTGCTCATCAACTCAAAAATAGAAGCAGAAGTAGAGATATTTCAAACTGCTTGCCTTTTTTTTTTTTTCAGAAATGCTTCTCTCATTTTAAAGTCAAATAAAATAAGGAAAGTCACGGATATGAACCTGGTGCCGAATCCTTGCCCTTATCTATTAGTTCTACACTAGGCAAAGATTAGCTGTACAAAAGTTCGGTTTTCATTCTTGATCTTCCCGTTTATTTTCCATTGGGCTCTGAAAACATCCATAGATGCACTTCATAAATATTCCTTTAACATTACATTTAGTCATTTTTATAGTGTGTACTGTAGTGTGTCTAAAGCTAAATCCTGTTTCTGATGTGTTGCTCCTGCTCACTGGCAGAGGCCCTTCCTCCTCCGACGCTTTCGGTGGAAAACCATGACACGGCTTCACGAGTGTACGTCAGGTCCACAGAGGATGTGCATCTCCAATGCGTTTTTTACTCGCGCCGTCATGAATTTGTAAGAAGGTTTTCTCAGTTTTCCTTCAAGCATTTGCCTGGATCTCAGTATTCTGACATAGTCGTATTCTTTTCCAGGCTTACATCACCTTCACATACAATGGGAATGACCTTGCCTATTCCAACTCAAGAGTCCTGCCTGGTTACAGTAAAACCTGGTTATTAAGGGGCCCGGTGCCTGAGGGAGAATATGCCTGCTACGTACATCCGCAATCATCCACGATGCCGAAGACAGAAAACAGCAACGTGATAGGCATCTACAGTAAGTCCTGTTTGATACAGCAGGTGATGCTGCCAGGTTTCAGCCTAACCTTTAACCCAATAACAAGAGAAAGGTCTAAAACCAGCCCAAAACTCCAGGGATTGGGATAGAGAGCATCGGGTTTGGGTTTTGGGAAGCATTGTGCATTCTGCAGCTACAGTGCGTTCCTGTCTCACTGGGCCTCTATTAATTAGTGTTTCTTGCAGTTGCTATTTTTTCGACCACTAGGCAAAATATATCTGGACGTCGAGTCGTGTCGCCTGGACTTCTTCATTGTTAGCTCGAAACGTTTCACGACACATTCAAGAAGTCTTTTTTTCGTCTTTAGGATTCTACTGTACAAATTTGTATCCTCCAGGGTCAAGGGTCCTTCAGTGCCTGAGGCGGTTCATCAAATGGTGAACAATGGAGGGAGTGAGAGCAGCAGAAGGAGTCGTTAGGGAGTAGGACAGAGAGAGCGAGAAAGAGGGTTGTTAAGAAGTACAGTATCAGTAGAAGGACCAGAGAAAGTGTGAGAGTAGAGGGAATCCCTAAACGGGGCTTTCCTGGTGGACCTGTGGGAAGGTATGAAGGAATGAAGGGGCAGATTGTGCCTAAGGCCTCCACCTCCACTGAGAGACACAGTTTCCACTTGCACATAGTTAGAGGGCCTCATTCACACCTCTCTCGAACTGTCATGTAGCTTCTCTGTCCCTAAGTGTCTTGGATTTGAACGTTACAATCCTCACATATGTGTCCTTTGTCCTTCGGCACAATATTTCAAATTTGTCATTAACACAAAATAATGAAAAGTTTACATTTTAAAGTTTAAATAGAAATATTTTTTTAATGAAATTTAACCTCTCTGGGATTGTCAGTGGTTACCACTGTTGTCTCGTACCTCCAAAGCAAATGATTTATTTTCTTCACTCCTCACATCCTGTGTGTGTGTGTGTGTGTGTGTGTGTGTGTGTGTGTGTGTGTGTGTGTGTGTGTGTGTGTGTGTGTGGACTTTGCATGTTCTTCCCTTTCTTGGTTGGTTTCCTTCTGCAGTTCAAATACACTCAGTGTAGGCTTGAAAGTCTTGAGAAATCAGCCGTAGTGAATGATTTGGCGCGTGCTTGTGCCCTGCAGTGGGTCGGGATCCCGTCCCTCCACCCCGCCTTGTGCTGCGAGCGACACAAACCTACGGCATGGAAAATAAATGAATGAAAATAAATAAAGCTATAAATGTTGGTTATGAAGGTCAATATTAGTTCAAGCTCTCTGCTCGACCTGCCTGGATGGAGAAGGTTGACGGTGCACACGAACAAATCAAACCAAGGCGTCAGTTATATTTCTGTGGAAAGAGGAATATCTGCTGCTACGTACAGATTTCACATGCTGATGATGTTTGATCACATCAGATCAGATCAGCAGTAAAGTGATATTTGGTAAAATGGTGGTACAGTGCTTAGTATCTAATCTGAAGATACGCAGCATGACTTTTACTAAAACACCATTTCTGATTTCTCTTTATCTAGTGAGAATAACGTCTGGACGTAGCCCTTAAAGCTCAGAGTGTTTCAGCCATTATTTGCTTTGCTGTTTTTGTAATTAAACTATATAGGGCTCAGGATTGTGCAGTACAAAATGACAAATTTCTTTTTGTTAATTTTAACCAAATACTATATATAAACCTGACTGAGAGCAAAAAATAATAATAATAATTGATATTTTATAAAATAATGGTAACTTTATTTCTACTTGACACATCCAAAAACCCAAGTACACTGTTTGTTGTCAGAAGCCTCCTCATTAACACTGGCAAGGCTTCCAAATAAGCACATAGATTTTTTTATCGTGACTGACCTGAGCTTTGTTGCTGGCACATATGGTCTTATGCAAAAGTTTATGCACCGCTTGATAAATAACAGAGTTTGGTGATTTTTTAACTGTAAATATGTTCACACAGTCTCTCTTGGAAATGTAAAAAATGCACAATATCTTCAGCAAACACTGGTGCATAGTTACTTTTTATGTCATAAATTGAACAAAGATAAAAAATAAAAACATTATTGTGGCACTGTGCACAAGTTTATATAATCAGTACTCAGTAACGCCTCCTCTGGCAGATATCACAGCCTGCAAACGCTTTTATAGCCGCTAAAAGTCTTTCAGTTCTTGTACTTGGGATTTTCTCACATTCTTCCTCTTAAAAGGCTTCTAGTTCTGTAACATTCTCTGGTGGTCTCTCCTGCACAGCTCTTTTAAGATCTACACACAAATGTTCAGTGATGTTTAAATCAGGGGACTGTGGTGGTCGTCCCAACACCTTCAGTTTGCGTCTCTTGAGGTTTCCATAGTGGATTTCGAGGTATGTTTAGGATCATTGTCCTGTTGTAGAAGCTCCTCTTTTCAGCTTCAGCTTTTTTACAGTTGGTCTGATGTTTGCTTCCAGAATTTGCTGGTATTTAGTGGAATCCATTCTTCCCTCCACCTGTGCAGTGTTTCCTGTGCCAGTGGCTGCAACACAACCCCAAAGCGTGATAGATCCACCCACATGATTAATAGTTGTCCAGGTGATCTTTTCATGAAATGTTGCTCCTTTTTTCCCCAAACCTGCCTTTGCTGATTGTGGACAAAGAGTTTGATTTTAACTTCATCAGTCCACAGCACTTGTTTCCAAAACGCATCAGGCTTCTGTAGATGTTCTGTTCATACTTCTGACGTTGGATTTTATGATGGAGACGCAGGTGAGGTTTTCTTCTGCTGACTCTTCCATGAAGGTCTTGTGGAACGGTGCACCACCACTCCTGAGTCTGCTGAATCTTCCTGCAGGTTTTTTGCAGTCAAATGGGGGTTTTTAATTTGTCTTTCTGACCAGCGTACAAGCAGTTCTCTCTGGAGTTTTTCTTGGTCTTCCAGATCTCATCTTGACCTCCACAGTTCCCCTGAACTGCATCTCTTAATTACATTTCTCACAGTGGAAACTGCAGGCTGCCGACGCTTTGCTATCTTCTTGTAGCTTCTCCTGCATTGTGGGCATCAATAACTTTCATGTTCAGAGTCACACAGCTGCTTAGAGGAACCCAGGGTTGTTGAGTGTCTGCAAGTGTGTGCACAAGGTTTGAAGAGTCAAAGTATTTGTAAAGCTTTGAAATTGGCATCTACTAATGACCGCTGTTGCCGTGCATCAGACCTAACGAGCTGATTAAGGTCTAAAACCTAAAATCTGAGACTCTGGAACTCTTAGGGTGCCCAAACTTTTGCACAGTGCCATAATAATGGTTTTTTTTTTTTCAATTTAAGAAGTTTTTTCCATTTCCAAGAGAGACTGTGTGAACATCTTTTCAATGAAAAAATAACACCAAAATCTGTTATTTAACAAGGGGTGCCCAGACTTTTGCATAAGACTGTATCTGTGCCACTTGGGTTTTAAGGAAATGTTTTCAGATGTTATTCGCTTCTTTATGAGGGATGTCATGCATGTGTTGTTACGTTATATAATCCTTTCCCCTTGTTCTTCTCATCTTTTTGCAGTTTATGATCCTCCTCCTCCTGGAGCAATCGCTGCCGGGGTCATCACCACAGCGCTAGGTGTGATAATCCTCGTACTGCTCTGTGTTTATGGTGGGTGTTAATAGAATGTACATTTCAGTGATCCAGGATCATCACAGAGAAGAGCAATACCACAGCTGCACCAAATGGGGCGCTGGAGAGCACAGGGGCAAATATTCTCCAAGGGTTATGCAGGAGTTCATGATTATCAGAGTCATTACATTTATAAATCTGTATGTAAAGCTAAAGACAATACTGCAAGCAGAAGGAATGATTTTATTATAACAACCTGTACTGAAAATGATCAGTGCTAATTAATAAATATTAATTAAACCTCATCTACTGAACATCCAAACTAGCCACAAATTGTGTGTATTTTCAAATATAGTCTTATGATATTTTCCTTATTGACAGATGATAAAAAATGTCAGTTTTTTCCTGTTACCCCTAGAAGAGAGATACTGTATACTGTACTGGGAATAATTCAACCTTCTTTAACAGGAAGTTGCTTTAGAATGTGCAAAAAGATGATGTTGTGATAAGTACATCTATAAATCCCCAATTTTTGAGAAATGTTATAGAATAATTTGTAAATAATTCATGTCCTTATGCCACTAATGCCTTTAGCATGAATGCTAGATGCTAGTAATTTTTATACAAAATATAATAATAAAACCTTGAAAGGGTTGTTATAATCTACTGTAATATAACAAAATCAATAAACTTAGAATATTATAATAAAACTATATTAAAGTATAATGCATTTACATTATTGCTCAATAAATACTACTAAGTACTAAGTACCAATCAAAGCTAATTAATATAATGGTACTTTATTATTATTATTATTAGTAGTAGTTGTAGTATTTTTATTTCAATTTCAATGCCGATAATTTTGCGCCTGGAATGTATTTTAGGTTTGCTCAATAAAACTTTTTTTTCAAAATTATTTAAATAAAAAAAAACATTTTGTTTCATTTGTATAATTTTTTAAATGTTTTAAATACGAATTAACTGTATATTAAGAGAATAAGATCACGGTTTGTTTGTCAGTGTAACAAAATGTCGGTGCTATTTTTTTTTTTACTTTTAATACTACAGTGTTTAGGTTTATATATTTATAAATCTATCAAATTAAAAATATGAAACATTTCCATCATTACATTTTATTGCCTGTAATTTCTTTCTGTTCCGGGTTGTACCATGTAGTACACTGATCGCAGGAATGAAAAGTCTCACACAGTAGCTATAGTTCTCAGGTTTATTGAGTTCAGGTTTTGATGATGTCACAAGCACATTTCACACACAATAAACCTGGTCCTATCGTCCACTTTTTGTTTGCATTTTTTTTTTGTCTGAGAAGAAAAGATGAAAACAGATCTGGGACAGCCTGACAACGAGGGATTGCAATCCTCAATTGTACTCTAGAAGCAAAGTCGAGTCTATGAGGAGGACAAAAGCTTGTTTAGTTGGTCAGGATGGTGAGTTAGCAAACAGCTGCCGAATTAGCAAGTGAAAAAGCAGATGTTGTGGAGAGGATCATCACAGGAACCCATGTGTGATGTGGTTTACACCACAACAGGTCTGCTCACAGTGTTAGCGCACCCGTCCATCTTTTATAAAATACAGTGATATTGTTCATCACTGGAAACAGATCTGTTGTGGGTGGAAACTTCTCTCACGATGAAACACCTTCTGCATTAACACTCACGTTCCTGTTCTACGTTTAGCTTCAGTGGCTTCAGTTTTAACGCACAGCTTTGGTCTTTTCAATTTTTATACCTATCAAGTCTGGCTTTTCCCCAGAACATATCAGTGCAGAAAATAAGAAACTTTCAGCAGGGTCAAACAGAATCAAGCATTTCCCGTTACATTCCTCTTGGTTTCCTTTTGTGTCAACTACCTAGTAAAATCTCTTCCTTATCTTTTTATCTAGTAAAAAAAAAATGTAGAAAATGGTTGGATGATGCGAATTGGGCTGGTCGCTAAGATTTTTACATTTTAGCTCTGCCGATGACATGTTGATGAAGATGCAGGAAAAAGAAGTTGGGAAGCTTATGCTTAGAAACGCCTTTGGTTGACGCTGGACATGGAGGATCTGCTGATGCTTGAGCCACCGCCAAAGCTACCGCCACTCATGCTGCCACTCATGCCGCCACCCATGCCTATGCTCATGCCCATGCCGCCGCCGCCGCCCCCGCCCATGCCCATGCCCCCACCCATGCCGCTACCGAATCCTCCTCCGAATCCGCCTGATGATCCGCCTCCGTAGCCGAATCCTGCATAAGACAGTGCCAAGATATCAGATCAACAAAAGAACAAGCAAATAAAAATGAGTAGAGCATAACGTTCAGAAGGAGACTTCACTTACCACCACTGCTTGAGGTGGACTGCTGCACGTGGATGGTGGCATGGGCTCCACCATGAGAGAGTCTGAAAAGAAACATGATCAAGATTAGTTTATTCTGAAGCCGTCTGAACATTACAGGAATCCCAATAGACCACCAGAAGCTGCTTACCTGGTTTCCTCTCCTTCCAGGAGTTTCCTGTAGGTGGCGATCTCGATGTCCAGAGCCAGCTTGACGTTCATGAGCTCCTGGTACTCGCGCACCTGCCTTGCCATGTCCTGCTTAGCTCTCTGGAGAGCCTCTTCCAGTTCCTTGATGCGGAGCTTGGCATCCTTAACGGCCAGCTCTCCACGCTCCTCTGCCTCTGCAATCTGGGCCTCCAGGTTGGCACGCTGAAAATGAAAAGATGAAGAGGTTAAATCAGGATTTTTGCTAATAAATACAATCATTCAAAAACAAAACAACTTCCATCTCAGCTACCTGTCCCTTGACGGCCTCGATCTCGTTCTGGAGACGAGCGATCATTCTGTTCAGCTCAGCGATCTCAGCCTTGCTAGAGCGCAGGTCCTCACCAAAATTACCAGCAGTGGACTGCAACTCCTCATACTGAAACAGAAATTGAGAAATATCAAACCTCCAAATCCAGCATTCTGGAAACATGCTCAAGAAATTAATATTTCTTCTAAAATCCCCCACCTTCTGTTTGTACCAGCCCTCGGCCTCATCCCTAGATTTTTTGGCGACTTCCTCATATTGAGCGCGGACTTCAGTCACAATGGCATCCATGTCCAGGTTCCTGCTGTTGTCCATCTCCACAATGACCGATGTGTCCTTGACCTGAGACTGCAGCTCACGCAGCTCCTGCAATGGTCACTCTGGTCAGGCTTCTCTATCGAACACAATACTACCGCGAATAAAAGAAGGTTTCAAATATAAAAGTAACTCACAGCCTCATAGACCGCCCTGAGGAAGTTGATTTCATCCTGAAGAGCATCAACCTTGGCCTCAAGCTCAATCTTGTTCATGTAAGCTGCATCAACATCCTGAGAAGATCAGCAAAGATGAGCTTTTGGTTTCATCACTGGCAAGTGTAGCATTTTAAAATGATCTGAATAAACATGCAGTACCTTTTTCAGGAGGACAAATTCGTTCTCTGCAGCGGCACGCTTGTTGATCTCGTCCTCATACCTGCAAACAGAGAAGAAGAACAGATGAAGAATTGAGAAAACTTTTGCAATATTCACATATTTTACCACAAACATATTTGTGGTGTGGTCTTACTTCTTCTTGAAGTCCTCAACAAGAACCTGCATGTTCTTCAGTTCTCCCTCCAGCTTGACCTTCTCATTGCCCAGGCCATCCAGCTGTCTGCGCAGGTTGGCGATGTAGGCCTCGAACATGGCGTCAATGTTGGAGCGGGTGGTAGTCTGTTCCTGCAGGAGGCTCCACTTGGTCTCCAGCATTTTGTTCTGCTGCTCCAGGAAGCGCACCTATGAAGGAATGGGGAGGGGGGGAACAACAACAAGAGATTTGAATTCTTTCATCCTGTTTAAAGTTGCACGTTGGGAAAATGAAGAAAATGTGTAATTGTGTTGGCTTGTATTTGTTGGCCCTTTTGTATTTCTGCCTTCTTTTATGTTTCCTCTTGAATTATTGTCAGGAATCATAAACGGCCCATGAGTCATCCCAACCATGAATTTTTCCGCAGGGTGGGGTGAAGGAGGGAGAGGAAGGGAGTGAAAAAGAGTAGACTAACAGGGTGTGTCCATGAGGCATGAACCATGATCTCCCAAAAGAACGGAGAGCTCAGGGAAAAAAATAAAGCCTTCATGGCCTGGGGCTACGCCTAGACCTGCATCGCTGCACAGATGGAAGCGTATAACACAGATCAGACAGGTAGGTTTACCGACCACACCCTGGTGCAGGCGGATGAAGGGTCATGCAGTAATGTGAAACACACCCTGTCCACGTCGCCTGACTTTTTACAAGCCTGTTGCGAGCTGTTCATAGAAAGCAGCGTTAAATAAATATCATGTGCTTTGGCATTTTGATTCGACTTTAGACTTCACATGCATTTGTAAAAAAGCTGTGGATGGAAAGCATTAAGGATTGTTTATGTGTGTGTTTGCCTGTGTGTGGGTGTGTAATGTCTACAACCCAGATAACTCCTGCGAGTCACACAGTATCACATAAAATACCGGTGTGTGTGTGTGTGTGTGTGTGTGTGTGTGTGTGTGGTGTGTGTGTGTGTGCTGACTCTGTGCTCTGCAGATATTTAGGTGTGTCCTCTCTCCACACTCTGTTTGTTTGGATAGCCAACAAACAAAACTCTTTTCACTCACTCACACATACACCTACAACAGTGTTGATTTCTATCCTACATCCTAATGTTGAAACTGAGACATGTAGGATAGTTACTGGTTCAATCCTGCAACAAGCCTGCATATGATTGGTTGCTCTGTCTTTCTTTTGTTTTACTTTTACAGCTGGTCATTAACAGGGAAACTGATCCAAAGGCCTTCCTGGTGACACGTCAGAGTGTAAAGTAGGACAGAAACGTTGCAGGATGAGAAAGTACTGTACAATTGAGCGAAAATACAAACTTTGAGAGGAGTTGTGAAATTCTTTATGCGGAAAATGAGTCAAGAATGAAATTTTAAAGGAGATGAAGGTTTGAAGTTGAGTCTCACCTTATCGATGAAAGAAGCGAAGCGGTTGTTGAGGGTCTTGATCTGCTCCTTCTCCTGTGTGCGGACGACCTGGATGTTGGGGTCGATCTCCAGGTTGAGTGGCTGGAGCAGGCTCTGGTTGACTGTCACAGCAGAGATAGTAGGTGGGATGCCACCACCGAAGCCTCCTGCGCCACCGCCGAAGCCGAAGCCTCCTGCGCCACCACCGAAGCCTCCTGCGCCACCACCGAAGCCTCCTGCGCCACCACCGAAGCCACCACTATAACCCCCACCGCTGCCGAACCCCATGCCGTAGCCTCCACCCATTCCTCCAGCGCCTCCACTGACGCTGCTGCTGCTGAAGCTGTAGCTACCGCCGCCACCACCACCACCAGAGCCGAACCCAGCGCCGAGCCCAGAGCGGCGTGTGCTGGTCACTATGCTCCCACCCCTGGGTGGGATGGAATATGCCGACTGGCTGGAGAAGGACTTCTTCATGTGTCTGACTGACATGTTTGGTGGAGAAGCGAGAAAGTTTCAGAAGAGCTGAGTGGAGGAGTAGGAGGAGGTCGCTCACAAAGGAGAGTCGAAAGTCCCTCTGTGTGCTCTTCTGAGGCTGGCTCCTTCCTTTTATACAGTTGCACCGCCTGCTGGAGGGGCAGCCCGTTCTCAGACACACCCTACCTGTCAAACAGGTATAGAGTGAGAGTGGAAAGATAAGAAGAGTTACACCCTGCCTCAGGCCTCGCTGCAAGCACAGGCACAGAGAAACACACCGGTCCAGCAGAGAAGCGGGATTCCACTTGTGCTTTTTAGCACATAAAAAAAGAAAAAGAAAGAAAGAAAAAAAAGGAATGCAGCCGTAAACACATGCCAGTGGGTGGTGCTGCGCCTGCGAGTCTGGTTGGTTGGGCGAAAGTCAGAGCAGAAGCAGAAGGAGGGAATGAGTTCACCCTTTGCTCTGCTCACTAGGGTGGGGCCGTGCAGTGCTCCTCTTACACTTACTGTATGAATGACTTTTTTCCATGAGCTCTAGCCACTGTAGAGTGAGTAAAAAACACACTGTAAAGAAGACATGCTGCATGGAAGGCTTTTAACACCACTATAATATTATTTTTATAATAATAATAATAATAATGAATAATAATTAATAATAATAATTAATAATAATAATATTTCTTCTTCTTCTTCTTCTTATTATTATTACACTTAATGTTTCCAGACACACTGGTGCATGTTAAAACACTACATGATATCTCAACATGCCTTAAAAAAGCCTATAAGATTTTTTTTCTTCCATCATTTTTTTATTGAACTGCACTGTGTGCTAGTCACATGTTTCATTGCATTGATTTTACATTAAAAGTTAGACAGGCATTAGAAGTTCACAGAAAAAAAAGATGTTTCCTGAATCAGTAGAGGAATCAGAGAGGTAACACAAAGGCTTTCTAAATGCTAGAGTTATAACATTAAAGTAACATGGATGCTTTCGTTCGAAATAAAAACGGTTAGTCTGATTTTTAATGACCTTATCATGAAAATGGATAAGAAGTTGTGAAGGGCGGGGTGTGCATGTGTGTGTGTGTGTGTGTGTGTGTGCATGTGTGTGTGTGTGTGTGTGTGTGTGTGTGTGTGTGTGTGTGTGTGTGTGTGAGAGAGAGAGAGAGAGAGAGAGAGAGGAAACTTGTACAGCTTGTCATAAGTGATATCTAAAGATGCAGAAGCGATTAGATCTCTGAACAATACTGTAGGAATGTTTCATTTTCTCTTCATCAGTGGGACTCCTGAGATTTCCTGTAGGATCTGTATCGCATGTTATTCATGTCTCAGGACTGGGCCCGGTACATATGAGCGCCCGGGTCCGCTTAATAAAGGTAGTGTCAAGCCCGGTACTGTGTTCTCGGGGAGGGTTGGATCAAATATGAAAGCTAAGTTCTTCAAAAGCAACCGCTGTTCAGAGTGTGACATCACCACCACTGCATGTGGAAATGTGTGTATGCAGGAGAGCGAGTTGCTCTAAACATTTTATTCAAAGTATCAATCGTTTTAAGCATAGCGCGGGCGACGACTGTCTCGGTGCTGCCACCTGCTGCATCGGAGGATGTACAGTAGATGCGAACGTGTACTGGTGTAATAAACAATGTTAGTAGACCGAAACCAGATTGGCAAAGGGGTGGGGAGAGGGGCAAGAATAAAACAATCATGATAAGTGCGAAAAAGTTTTCAACTAAGAGTTTGTCAAGAAAAAGTAGGTTTCTGTAATGTTCTTCATGCACAAGGTTTGGAAGAAAACAGACCTACAAATAAAAGAGATTCATTTAAATAACAGCTTGGCCTCTAGAAGGATTTAATGGTTTCGTTCATCTCAATGTGGTCGCACTCAGCATTAAACTGCTTATGACCTCGCAAGCTTGATTTGATCTCAGCTAGTCCAGGGTTTGGTCTTAACAGTGGTGCGCCTGATTATCCAACCCTAGCCACGAGAACACGTTTGACCCAGAGGTGTGAAATCTGCACACACATGAAAATCTAAGGGGTGTTTCCACTAGTGGGCGTAGTTCCTTGTGTGTCGATGCATGTAAACTTTCTCCGATGATGTCAGTAATGATGTGAATGGTCTGAAATGAGACATGGTGAATCAGTTTTCACGCTCGCATTGTGAAACGTCTGTGGTGACGAGCGCGTCTGTGTCGAGTCTCCTCTTGCCAGTCTTGGTCGAGTCTTTTTATTTTCTAACGATGAGCAAACGCAGGCTGAAGCTGCGAGTCTGGACTGGCTCCTCGGGTCAGTGTGGAGAGAGAGAGAAAGTGAGCGGTGAGATCATCGTACCTGACGTTCTGCACATAGGCTCATGTCTGAGAGTCAGGCTACGCCATTATACTAAACACAATCTGTCCTGCAGTAACAATCAGGTTGGCTTATTTGTCCTGTGGATAACGTGCACATGCATTTCATGTGGTGAAACAGTATAGCATGGAAAAAAAATCCAAACGTGTTCACCACAAGTCGTGAAGCACAACACATGAAAACATAAAAAAAAACAGAAAACAAACATGCACTTTGCACAATAATGCAAAATATGTGGGTGTGGCCCTTTACTCTGCCTACTAAGATGCTAATTAAGGTAAGAATTAGGTGTAGCTTTAATTAAATAGCTGCAATAATAATTAAGTCAAGGTCCTTTCAAGCAACGTAAGTGTGTATATGTCTAGTTTTTGTAACTAGTTGTCGAGCTACAGGATTCTCCCTGGATGCTGCTTGCAGATGTGGATTCCCGACGCTGATCATTTTTAACTGTAATACATGTGGATAATAGTTCCTACATGAACCTACACTGTGACCTTGACATTACAGTCACGGTAATCATGAAACATTAAAACAGGTCAGTGCTTTCATCACAAATCTCTTCATCACATTTGATGAAAATAAAGCAGCTGCAGATTTTTCGGATTCCGATTCACTCCTGGCCACGCCGGTGAGACATTTCTCACAGGTTTAATTGCACATGCATGCTCACCTGAGCCAGAAATGTGGTCCGACCAGGCGTCCGTCGTGGAAAGATTTAAATTCCTCAGTTCACGCTGTGACTTTAAATGTCCACACCCATCATGCATCACTTTAAATGTTTGATTTGTGTGAGAAAATGTAAAACATGCTAGAAATATGCGCAAGTATAACAACGAGACACGTTCACGCAAGAAACGCCTTGATGGAGAAATTTCTGGACACTCCTCATGATGTTTAACCACCGACACCAAAAACACTGACGTGTGAAAGAAGCCCAAAAACAAAACTACAGATACACTCGTATTGTTTAAAGCCTGACAGAGCTTGTTTATTATTTACTAATTCGTTACATTCGTTATCAGTAACCACAATTAGACAAGGTGTGTGTGTGTGTGTGTGTGTGTGTGTGTGTGTGTGTGTGTGTGTGTGTGTGTGCACTTTTAAAGGAAAAAAAGTGCATTAAGGTGTAAGGAGCTTACTGTAGTACACTTTACTAAGGAGAACTAAGGAGGCTCCAGTTCGGCCAGTTCATCCCAAAGGTGGGATTCCGTCAGGGCTCTGTGCTGGTCACTCGAGTTCTTCCAGTCCGGGGATCTCTCCATGGAGTTAGGCTTCGAGGATGTCACAGGAGCATGGTGATGCAGGAACAGGTTCAGATCTAGTTCAGTGAGGGGCAAATTGTAACAGGAAAAGTTTGGTCATGAACCACATACTGTATGGGTGGACGCTCAGGAGTGCAAATACTTTCAGTCTTTCTTAACTTACATGCATTAGGGTGCGAATTAAACAGGGCGAATTAAACAGAGATTAACGTGTTTAAATATAAGGACTGAGTGTTTAGATGCTGTTCTGAAGAGGACAGCTAGCAACGCTTCAGATAGCAATGCTATACCAAGAACTGCCAAAAGGGGGCCCCGTCTCACTAGCATGTGCATGTTTACTTTGAACTAGCATGTTACGACAACACACCCGGCTGAAAGTCAGAAAAGACAAACCTTTCGAGAAAATAATAGAAAAAAAAGTTACAGATTTACACTCGGGGAAAGCAGCTCGCCTGGATTTGGTGCTCAGCTAGAAGCACCCAATGCTAATCCTTTAGCTAGCTTCCCCGGTTTTCATCTTGCTTAAACGTTCATGGTACTTGGTTCTGTTCTAGCCTACAGAATGAAAGCATGGCTTTTGAATTGTTCAGCTGCAGATCTCCAGGGCGCTGCATCTTCAACACGATTATCCTTTACACCTGGGTCTTGAATGTACTTGCAAGAAAGATGTAAAAATTCCAGACAGCCCATGAGGACGTTTCTAAAATCTCCTGCTGGTGGATGCCACGCCTCTTTTTTTCCCTGTCCTACGTGATCCCAGGCCTGAGGCACAGCGATACACCCGGACCCGTCATCACGCATGAAAGTGTACAAGTCTGTATATGTGCATCACCATTATGAGCTCATGTTTCGCTCACTGGTGGAGCTTTGTGGCTTTATGAGACTCGACTGAGAAAGCGCGCGTGTGTGTTTAACAATCACACATTTAGCAGAGTTTGATTGACAGCTGGAGTGGAGTTGTTGTTTTAGTTCTCTCCGAGTTTGGCACGAGCCCAACAATGCTTGAGGGGTAAAACGAGTGCACGAAAACTTCGATATTTAACAGCGATAAGACAAACCTCAACATTTACGCGTCATTGATGATGTCAACTTTAAAATTACCATTAAAATAAATAATAATAATAATAATAATAATAATAATAATAATAATAGGTTTATTCCATGTTTAAACAAACCTAATGTCTTATCAGCCAGTATAAACTGTAACCTTGATTATTACGAATTATTAACTAGTACTAAAGATAACTTTAATTCAGGGTGTCTAATGAACACTTATTGGCACCATTGATGGAGCGCTCCAGTGTCCGTTCTGGATTCTAATTGGCTGATTATAACAGCGGCTCTGACAGTAGTAGTTACAGTAGTAGAGTCTCCAGTGTCAGTTCTTTGCTCCAATTTGAGGCAAAGATGCTTCTGTTTTTCAGAGAGTTTCAGGACCGAGGTGGATTTACAATGCTTTGTAGATAACAAGCTACTTTATTTATTTTAATAACTTTAAAAGAGAAAGAAAATGCAGAGATGCTGGTGAGGAAGGGAGGGTTTACAGACTGCCTGCTCACTGCCTTTTCGTTCATGGTTGCATATGTCTCCAAAAGCATTATCGAGTCTGTAGATGACAGTGTGGAGATCCAGCACTTGGATGTGGTCTGCAGACAATAACCTGGAACTCAACACCATGAAGACAAAGGAGGTCATTGTGGATTTCAAACAAGCTGGCTATCACACTCACGCTCCCATTCACATCAACAGAGCTATTGTAGAGCGTGTGGCCAGCTTTAAGTTCACTGGAGTCCTGATTAGGAAGACACAACAGTGTCTGTATTTTGTGAGGAGACTCAAAAAAAATCCCACCTGTGCTCCAGGATACTGGAAAAGTTTTCCCGCTGCACCATCCTAACAATCTGCATCTCAGTGTCCTCTGGCATCTGCAGACCTTAAAAATGCACCATCCAAAACTTGTTCTTATCATTGCACTACAGTGTATACAGTATACAGTATACGCATATTCTCAAGATTCAAAGAACTTTATTAATGCCAAAGGGAAATTGCTTATTCCTGGTTACAGTTGCTCAACCTTGCTATCAAGTAAAGTAAAAAAAAAACAAAAAACATATCAACAAAATATAAAGTGTCCTCAAACAGTAAGTACCATATTGCACACTATGTTAATACAAGAGCATTTGTAAATATTGCACAGTAAACTGGTATATATATAAATATATGCAATCTTGTATTATTATATATAATATTGTATAACATATTTTATTGCGATATTAAACCCATATTTATTCTGTATATAAGTTTTGTTAAGTTGACTTTTTATGTATCACATGTACGTTACAGCACAGAGAAATTCTATATTCTTTACATCTATCAGCTTTGTTAGTAGGTTGGGGTCCGAGTGCAAGATCAGCCATTATACGTCGCCCCTGGAGCAGACAGCAAACAGCAGCAACCTGGCAGAGCTGGGCCTCGAACCACTGACCTTCCAATCAGTAACTCAGAGCCTTAAACACACATATACATACATATGTATGGAGATATGTATATCATGCTCAGCACGTTATCTTCTTGACATGTCTCCTCCACTGCAAAATGAATGTTTGCACAGTTATACTGTATATTGAACCCGAAGCTGCTTTCGTAAACCCGCTGTCTCAGGGTACTTACTGTACACTTACAGCCTGTAAACATCACCCCTGTGTGTCTATACTGACAGACGAAAAGTAAACACGTACCACATTACTTTATTTGTACATTTAACACACAAAATAGGCTTTTAGCAAATGAGGTGTATTTATTAATACCTGATGGTTTGGCTTTAAGAGCAGCACTGGCCCAGGCGTCGTGCCGAGTGTGTGTGTTGTTCAGCACTAAGACATCTTTCAGAAAGCCCAGGATTCGACCAGCTCGTGATTCACGATGATGATGTTTAAGCCTTTACTTTAAATTGCAGTATAATTCTGTTTACAGTAGAACAATTCACAGCTGTGTGTTCTCCATCAGACTGACCGACAACTCAAATTTTTTGAAAATCGGACATTTTTGCTTTTACACACAAGCAAAGATGTGAAACAAACAGCTCATAATACCGAGAATAAATTTTTATGCGTAGATTTGATTATTAAACTACTGTACAGGTGTCTTGCATGTCTAATGTGTTTCTGTGTGTGTGTGTGTGTGTGTGTGTGTGTACTCTGTTCTCCTAAGGCATATACAGATCACGCCGGACTCGTTCGACAGGATCCCGGTCACATGCCTGCACACAACCTGCTCTGTACTCCAGGGTGTGGTCCGAGTCATAAAACTGTAACTCAGCCATCGCACCTGAACGTGTGATCTTATTACGACAGGCTTGAACACAGCAGCCCAGAAACTAATGGCACCCCATCTGTCCCATACATGTCACTCCTGGAGAAATAAAGTGATGTCATCATTTAATGCATGCATGATTTATTATAGAGTCTTGTGTAAAATTTGCCCACACCCCCCCCCCAACCCCCCCCCCCCAACCACACACACACACACACACACACACACACACACACACACACACACACACACACACACAACACCGGTAAAATTCTATGTGTAATTTTTGGGTAAAAACATAATACAAATCATCTGACCAGATGAACAGCACATGTAACTTTTCCCACCATGCCATTATTAATTTTACATAGATAAAAGGCAAGAAAAAACCATGTGAACAATACTAAGTACCCCTTACTGCTTCCATGGGAAGAGTATAAGTTGCAGTCTGGTGCTGCTGATCATCAGCCCTTGATTAACTGATCATCAGCAGGTGTGCAGAGCTCTGTAAAAGCAGAGGTTTGCTGCTTTGGAGCATTCAGGTATATGTTAACACAATACTAAGAAGGGAAGACATGAGCCCTGGCCTTAGAGAAGTAGTTGTTGCTGGACATCAATGTGGAAAGTGTTATAAATCCATTTCCAAACAAATCGGAGATTTTTCTCACTCACTCACACATCATCTATACCACTTAATATTCAGGGTCACAAGGGCCTGGAGCCTATCCCAGGAGACTTAGGGCACAAGGCGGGGTACGCCCTGGACAGGGTGCCAATCTATCACAGGATCGTGTGATCGTTCCAGTCACTGTGTGGCTTAATAAATAAAACTGAATTTTGCTCCGGTACAGGGAGCAAAATGTCTGAGAGACAAAAAATCAGAGCCAGCAGCCCGGAGAACTATTCCTCAAGACTACATGAAAAATATAAATCTGGCACTTGCGAAGCAAAATATGAAGAAATGAGCAGGGTCAAAACTTTTGCACAGGAACTATGTAAAATTTTTGTAATAAGAACAAATTGCTTACATTTTGACATTTTTGTTTAGCTTTATGACTCATTAAGGTCTTTTAAGCTACGTTTACACTGTCAGTTAAATGTGACCCAATTCAGATTTTTTGCTCATATGTGACACATATCGGATATTTTCTATGTCTGTGTAAACAGGAAAAAAACGCCTGCATTCTGATATTTCGAGATCGGTTTCAGGCCTCCTTCATATGTGGAAATAAATCAGATATAAATCAGACATGTGCTGATGTGATTGTCGTGTAAACAGACAGATGGGATTTTCTGAGGCATCGCGTTCTGTACGTCATTAAAACTGCGGCTTCTTCACGGTTTTATGACGTAATCAGGCACACAGAGGCGCTGCTCAACCCAAACAGACGCGCAGGTGTGCCGTAGCCACCAGAGAGCGACCCGACACATCTCGCACCCAGACGTTCCTCTGAATGGTTGAGGACACAATAAATGAATCACATGCTCAGGCTGCTATGATGCCCTTCTTCTCCCTTTCGTGAACTTTGCATATATCGCAGAGCATCAAGCATATTTCACCATCGTCCATCTTGGCTAGTGTGTAGTGCAGGAACCTCCCTTTAAGTATGCGCGATGTTTCAGACAGTATGGCAAGTGTAAACACCTGAATCAGATATGGGTCAGAGTTGAAAGAACGTGTACAGACGGTCAGAAAAATCAGATATAGGCAACAAATCAGAACTGGGCATCGAGACCTGCAGTGTAAACGGGGCTTAAGTGACTAGACTTTTATGCTAGTTTTGAGGTTCCTAGCCAAAGAAATTTTGTTTACCTCATTGTCAGATTTTTTTATACAGTACAAAAAAGTAATAATAGTAAACATAAACATTTAATAATATTTGGCTCCTGTCTAAGAGCGCTGCATTCACCATGTGGCGAGAGTGGGTGTGACTGAGAGATGACAAATAACTCTCAATCTTGACTGGTTGCCATGAATTTTTTGGCGGAAAACACATGCTAAAGCACTTACAGTATCTGACCACAAACAGGACGTCCTGTAGCTAAGTATAAAGATGAGGAAATTCATGAGGAAAGCATTGCTTTAGAAGTTCTCTCTGTGCAATTAATCCCAGCTAACGTGTCAGAATTAACCTTAAACGATGTTTTCTCTTTGAAATCATTGACTTTGTAGCAGCATGGCGAGTCAGAGGTTTCGGTATAAATATATTGCAAGAAAAATGCGAAAATAATCACAGTGCAGAGAAGAAAAAGGAGGATATCTGAATGTAAGACCCTGGTTCAGTACATTGCTCCGCCCACTTCAGTTCACCTCCTGCAGAATTGGGAGATTTTATTAAAAATAATTGATTCGATTCGTTGCATCACATGTTGACAGAGGTACAGTATGCAAACATGATTAGGCTGAAAATATCCTTCTTTCCTAAGAAAGTCGAATCTGGCCTAAATATGATCATAGTGCTGGTTTATAGCATGTTGCTACATAATTTGTGTTGCAGTATATTTCTATGGATCAGTCCCAAGTCAAGGGAATCCCAAGGGAATGTAATAATGATTAATAGAATCCTCCAGGTGGTGTCAGGTGCCTGGAGTCGACCCAACAGCAGGTTGTAAAACAGATGTTAAACATGGAGGGCCTCCAGTCTGAGCTCTTTAAGAATCCTGACTGGGAAAATTGGATTCCAGTGTTTAAAAATGACGAGGTGATTGTTACTATCATGTCAATGTTGTATTTGCCACCTACAAGCATAGCTACCATGGACTCCAACACCGGGTTTACTACTGAATGCACAGTCCTGGTCTCAATCACCACATGTGAATTTAAATAAGCAAATACTAAAAACCTGTTTATTTAGCGCAGCATGTTTGTAAATAGATGAGCCTTAGGTAAAGGAGCAGATCTGGGGGACTCATGGACGTAGAGTATCTGGTGAACTGGTATGTTTAGATGCTGTCCTCCCCACTCTCACTGATCACTCAGGTTTGTTGACGGTGAGGTGATTGGTTGCTTTACATCTCAGTTCCCCCTCATGTCTGTGTTTCCTTCTGGCTCCTCCCTTTTAGTGATGATGTCATAGTTAGTCCTGCCGGAGTCCCTGCTTGCACTCTGCACTAAATATACATTCACCTTATACATTATGTGACTGTGACCAGACCCAACTGTTACCATACCACTCCTTCTCCTCCCCCCCCCCCCCTCTCGTACTGCCAGTGATCCAGACCCCCTCTGTCCTCTGTCCGTGTCCCTCTTCTGGTTGGAGATCTCGTCACATGGAGCCCCGTGTGGTCTGTCTGGGATGTGTGTGGTGACTGGGTAACGGTTCCACAAGTTTTTCTTGACACCGTTGCTATATAATTTGAATTTAATTAGATACTTAAGACGCTTTGACTGGATAATTCCTGCAGTGATTAATATGGTTCCACCGGCAAGTTTATTTAACCTTAATTGATGCTTCATTTGATTGAGTAGCTTCTCATTTCATTCCCACATTTCTACTATGTTTCTAGATTTCTACACATTTCTACTGTGTTGTTGTCCCGCCATCAGAAGAGTCAATTATTGTTCTTCATCAAAGAAAACAACTAAGTAAATTACAAAACTGATTGAAATTGGGTTAAGAACATTATTAATCCCTGGAAGAATAGTGCTGAACTCTCAACGTCACAGAAGAAATGTGTAATAAATAATTGTGAACGGAGGTCACTTAAACGCTAGGAGAAATTAGATGGTAAAGAACAGCAAGTAGAAAACAGAGCTTTGTTAAATTGTGAAAGTAAGAGCATTTCCATACACACACACACACACACACAGTGTGATGAGGATTCACAGGATTGGGACTAAACAGCTGTGTTTTTATAATAAAACCACTCGTTAGTGAGACTCATCAGGAAAAAGGCTTCAGTTTGCTCGGGAGCATAAAGACTGGACTCTGGAGTGGAGTGATGGAAAAAGGTCATGTGACCTGATGAGTCCAGACTGAGTCTGTTCCAGAGTGACGGGCGTGTCAGGGTGAGAAGGGAAGCGCATGAAGCGATGCTCCCATCATGCATAGTGTCCACTGTACAAGCCTCTGGAGACAGTGTTATGATCTGGGGTCGCTTCAGTCGCTCAGGTCGAGACTCAGCAACGTCACATGACCACCTGAATGTACTGAATCACCAGCGCATCACATCTGTGGAGCTGTGGTGCTACATACATGCAGATGACATAAATTAACAACACAACATAAATTTACAATGCAGATTTTTACATTTTTAAGTTAACCTAAAAATATATATATATAAATTTCTATACAAGAAATACACAATAGACAACAGACAACAAAGTGCACGTGCAAATGTGCAAACGAAGAGCTACATGACAACAAGAAATAACAACTTAACACAACAACAATAACACGTTACATTAAAGAAATACCTTTTTAGTGATAAGGTATGAGTTGAGGTAGTGGAGAGAGCAGCAAGTCAACAATTTACATTGTGTTCAAAGATATTTTGTGCAAATAGCAAAGTGAAATGAATTATTGTGCAAATATTGCAAAGAGCAGTTCAGATAGGTGGGTATGAACAAATTAAGGTGGTTGTAGATCAGTGTGATTGTGCATCAGTCCAGTCTCTTTGTGTTGAGGAGACAGATGGCTTGTGGGTAAAAAATGTTACACAGTCTGGATGTGAGACCCGAATACCTTTTTCCAGATGGCAGGAGGGTGAAGAGTGTGTGTGATGGATGTGTCCGGTCAGCCACAATGCTGGTGGCTTTGCGGGTGCAGCGTGTGGTGTAAATGTCTCAGATAGAGGGGAGAGAGACCCCGATGATCTTCTCAGCTGTCCTCACTATCTGCTGTAGGGTCTTGTGGTCCGATATGGTACAATTCCCAAACCAGACAGTGATGCAGCTGCTCAGGATGCTCTCGATGGTTCCTCTATAGAAGGTGGTGAGGATCGGTGGTGGAAGCTGCGCCTTTCTCAGCCTTCTCAGGAAGAAAAGACGCTGTTGGGCTTTCTTATGCAGAGAGCTGGTGTTGAGGGACCAGGTGAGGTTCTCCTCCAGGTGGACACCAAGGAATTTCGTGCTCTTGACGATCTCCACAGAAGAGCCGTCGATGCTGAGCGGAGAGTGATCGCTCCATGTCCTCCTGAAGTCAACAATCATCTCTTTTGTCTTTCCGACGTTCAGAGACAGGTTGTTGTCTGTACACCAGTCCGTTAGCCTCAGCACTTCCTCCCTGTACGCTGACTCGTCGTTCTTGCTGATGAGACCCACCACGGTCGTGTCATCGGCGAACTTGATGATATGATTGGAGCTGTGTGTTGCTACACAATCATGAGTCAGCAGTGTGAACAGCAGGGGACTGAGCACGCAGCCCTGGGGGGCCCCAGTGCACAGTGTGGTGGTGCTGGAGGTGTAGCTCCCGATCCGCACTGCTTGAGGTCTTTCGGTCAGAAAGTCCAGGATCCAGTTACAGAGGGAGGTGTTCAGACCCAACAGGCTCAGCTTCCCGATCAGGTGTTGGGGGATGATGTTATTGAATGCTGTCCTTCTTGTCCAGGTGTGTCAGTGCCAGATGGAGTGTGGTGGAGATGGCGTCGTCCGTCGAATGGTTTGGACAATACGCAAACTGCAGGGGGTCCAGTGAGGGGGGCAGCAGGGTCTTGATGTGTCTCATGACGAGCCGCTCGAAACACTTCATGATGATGGGTGTGAGTGCAACAGGGCGGTAGTCATTGAGACAGGACACAGAAGACTTCTTCGGCACGGGGACGATGGTGGTAGACTTGAAGCATGTGGGAACGACGGGGCTGCTCAGAGAGATGTTGAAGATGTCGGTGAGAACATCTGCCAGCTGTTCTGCACATTCTCTCAGCACTCTGTCTGGGATGTTGTCTGGTCCAGCAGCTTTACGAGGGTTGACTCTTTGCAGAGTTTTCCTCACATCAGCCGTGGTGAGACACAGCACCTGGTCGTTCGGTGAAGGGATAGTCTTCCTCGCCGTCACGTCGTTCTGCATGTCGAACCATGCGTAGAAGTTATTCAGAGCATTCGGAAGGGAGCCGTCACTGTCACAGGCAGGTGATGAAGTCCTGTAGTTGGTGATGGCTTGTATACCCTGCCACATGCGCCGTGTGTCACCGCTGTCCCTGAAGTGCTTGTGGATTCTCTGGGCGAGTGCGCGCTTCGCCTCTCTGATGGCCCGGGACAGTTTGGCCCTTACTGTTCTTAGGGCCGCCTTGTCCCCCGCTCTGAAGGCAGAGTCTCTGGTTCTCAGTAGTGCACGCACCTCCGCAGTGATCCACGGTTTCTGGTTGGATTGTGAGATGATGTTCTTGGAGACAGTGACGTCATCGGTGCACTTGTTGATGTGGCTGGTCACTGATGACGTGTACTCCTCCAAGTCGATGAAGCCGTAAGTCGCAGCCTCCCTAAACATGTTCCAGTCAGTGTTCTCGAAACAGCCCTGAAGAGCAGAGATGCTCCTGCTGGCCAGGTTTTCACCTGCTTCAGAACCGGTTTTGAACACCTGACGAGTGGTCTGTAAGCTGGAATTAGCATAACAGAGATGTGGTCTGAGAAGCCAAGGTGGGGGCGGGGCTCTGCCCGATATGCGCCGGGGATGTTTGTGTAAACAAGATCCAGCGTGTTTTCCCCTCTCGCTGCAAAGTCCACATACTGATGGAATTTAGGAAGCACTGACTTGAGATTTGCGTGGTTGAAATCTCCAGCAACAATAAACAGTCCATCCGGGTGTGTGTTCTGCAGATTACTGATCCATACTGATCCTATTAATTATTAATTATTAAAAGATAAATAAAGATAAAAAAAACATTCTAACTTACAGTACAGTACGGCATAACCCAGTGAAAAACAGGTGCAGATGATGACACCCTTATTACTACTAAAAGAAAGACAAACATACAACAGAGGATGAAGGATGTAGGATGACCACTATATATGCAATAATATAATAATGAGCAAATTTCTTTATGATAAAAAGAGAGTGTGAGCGAATATTGAACAGCTGTCAGTCAATTCAAGCCCTGTGACACAGACAGAACATAAACGGAATCATTAAGGTGTGTCAATTAACAGCTGCGACGAGCATGAACAAGGGCTGGAGAAATAAATCACCTGCCATGTGACATCGTTCTTAGTCTTCTTTGTTCATTTGCAGTTTGGACACTTCACTCTCACACACTCTCGTCAAATCAGGGCTTTTAGTGTTTTGCAGAGAACCTACCACTTACAAAGTTATTTTGCTGCAAGGCAAGTAATTAATGAAACATTTGAAGACTTTCTGGTATCTGATGAAAACCAAATCAATGTGTGTTCCTGGATAATCGTGGCCATGGGAGTTGTGTTTATATGTTTCATTAATGCTCATTGCTTGATTTATATCCAAGAATGGCATGAATTTGAACGTACAATTTTTGGGCACGTCAGCCAATTAGAGCCAATTAGATTGTAGGTTCATTCCTCAGCTCTACTGCACTGCAAATAATCACATCTTAGCAAGTGAATCAATTATAAGATTACTACAATCATCTATAATCTCTTAAAATAAGTTTACAATAAATCAATTATAAGATTACTAAGCTTATCTGTAATCAAATCTTACTGAAACGGTAAGCGAAAACCATCTTGTTCTACTGGCAGATCATTTTGCTTCTTTCAAGAAATAAACTCTGCCAAATTATCTGGCAATAAAACAAGATATTTTTCACTTTGCAATTCAAGTATCATTCAAAGAATATTTCGCTTGCTAAGATTTTTGCAGTGTATGTTGTGTATGAAATTCACAGGTTCTCCAAGGTTCTCTGCTTGTCCAAGGAGAACTGATGGTGCTGTAATGCCCTTAATTGTGAATGAGTGTGTGAGCGATAATCAGGGTGTGTTCCGGCTTCACAGCCACTGTCTTTAGATAAATAATATAAAGATTATTTTTGTTGTTATTGTTTTTAACAGACTTAATATTTAATTTTGTGTTTGTGTAATGTCTGTATTTTTTTTTTTCATTATAACTGTTTTGAGACCAGTTTTGAATTCGCTGACTTTGATTTCAATCTCAGAATACAATATTGACACAGATTATGTTCTTTCAGGAACCTGGTCCTGGATGCCAGTGGATATTAAACAATTATGAGAAAAGTGTACAGAATAATTATCCTGTGACTCAGAGGGTGCAGCAATACAAAGTGGAAATATTTGGTGAAAGCCTGCCCGTTGTGTGAAAGGAGACTTAAACTTCGGCAAACCAAGCCAAAAAATGGTGACACGAGATCTTGTCATAACAGCGCTGATATGCCAGGGGTGTGGTCACGGCCAACCCTGCAAACGCAGTCACTTTTATTAGGGATGATTAAGAGCAGCACAACAGTTCAGGTGTATTTATTGCTCGGAGCACAGGTGTGCCTCAAACACTCTTATACACTATCTGTTAATTAAACAAAAGCTCAATTCGGGTTCCTCTGACGATCTCAAAATCCCATTTGCTGCTGCCAGATCAGACTTACATCACTTTTGCTATGAAATGAAATAGCAGCTTGGCATGAGACAGAAACTTTGGTTCAACATCCAGTAAAAATAAATAAATAAATAAATAAATAAATAAACAGAAAGAGTGATATGAATATTGGGAACGATTTGATCCTGCTGTCATTTTCTCCCAAAAATTAGCACAGAGACTGTTACCGTGCTCGTGGTTAATCCGCTCAGTTTAGTTTGCCTGCCTGCAGAACTTCTTGTAAATGTTGGTACTAAATGTAAAATTATCATTTATGGTCTAATTCATGCCTTCATGCAGTCAAAGCGGGACATTAGATTGCGCAGAACAACAGAACACGGTTCTGAGAGTAAACACTCCCTTTATTTCTCTATATAATCCCCTGCTGCATTATTGCACTTATCCCAGCGTTTCAGTAGCGCTTGGACAGCGTCGAGGTTTTCTCAGTACACCAGAGCCACTGCTCGGCCCAGAGCTGGACTGTCTGCTTCACTTCTAAAACACTGGCCTCCTTTAAAGAAACTCCTTTAATGCCGCTTCCAAATATATGGAAATGTCTTGGCGCGAGGTCAGGACTGTACGGGGGACGTGGCGATAAGTCCCAGCTGAGCTCCTGTGATGTGCGCGTGGTGTTGGTGAATGAGTGTGTGTACAGTTCTCATAGACAAGATTCATTTCTTCCAAAAGTTGCCGACATGATATTTATCACCTTTCAAGGATCACTGAATGTTCACGAGAAATGGAACGTGTTTGCAGTGGCCACTCGAGGACATACAGCCAGAGCTAACGAAGTAGAAAGATTAACGAGATTATTGGTCTTCACATAAAATAAATAAATAAATAAATAAATAAATAATATTAGATTAAGTTCCTCATTCTCTTCTTCTCTTCATGTTTACTGCCAGCCCCCAAATCAACGAGGTGCATGTTGCCACCTGCTGCATCAGAGAGTGTAAATACACAAGTGTGTTCTTCACTCAAGTGTAATATTAACCATGTGAACACTGGACAGTGGCGAGGAGGGACGGGGCAGCAACCATTCAATCATCCCTAGAACAAACAGCAATGAATGAAAATGTAATTGCTAAAATGAAATGAAAATTGGCACTGCAGATTCTTTTTCCTTAAGGAAACATGATCAGATTCTCAGTTAGAATCTAGAACTAATATGTCTAACATGATTATCCATAACCAACAAACGAGTGTATGGATTTTTTACAAGTTTTTGGAGATTACACTGCCATGGTTAGTGCTGCCACCTTTAAATGTCAAGTAGTTGCCCATCTGCTCGTACAGACTTTCATGCCAGGTAAATGATTGTCAGTGCACGTATAAGAAAAACTGATATAGGAGGTTATTTAAGGTTCAGGGAGAAGTTACTGTAATTCACCATATTCATTGTACAGCGAGTAACGAACCGTTCAGTAAAAATACAATTTACATTAGAGTCTAGTGTCAAAGCCTATGCAGTAGGTTTGCTACATAACCCACATTTCCTAAGCTATACTTATAACTTGGCGTGATGTAACCTGCACCGTACAATCAGTGCCTTTGTGTGTGTTCGTGGGTGTTTCCGAAAAAAAAAAAGCGCCCTGTTTGCCAGAAGGAGTTGAAAGCACTTTGTCATTGTCAATCACTGAAATGCTTCAAAAAAAAAAATCAAACAAACTTTGAGTCAGAAAGAGAGAGAGACAGAGGGAGAGACAGAGGGAGAGACAGAGGGAGAGAGACAGAGAGAGAGAGAGACAGAGGGAGAGAGAGAGACAGAGGGAGAGACAGAGAGAGACAGAGGGAGAGAGAGAGACAGAGAGGGAGAGAGAGAGACAGAGAGAGACAGAGAGAGAGAGAGAGACAGAGGGAGAGACAGAGAGAGAGACAGAGGGAGAGACAGAGAGAGAGACAGAGGGAGAGAGAGACAG
>JAAGKR010007591.1:23469-35818 GCA_011419295.1 Clarias macrocephalus | reverse complement strand
GGTTTCCTAGCAGATCTTCTACCATGAAGGCCTGATTCACACAGTCTCCTCTTAACAGTTGTTCTAGAGACGTGTCTGCTGCTAGAACTCTGTGTGCCATTGACCTGCTCTCTGATCTGAGCTGCTGTTAACCTGCGATTTCTGAGGCTGGTGACTCGGATGAACTTATCCTCCGCAGCAGAGGCGACTCTCGGTCTTCCTTTCCTGGGCCGGTCCGCATGTCAGCCAGTTTCTTTGTAGCGCTTGATGGTTTTTGTGACTGACTGACCTTCATTTCTTAAAGTAATGATGCCACTCGGTTTTCTTTACTTAGCTGCTTTTTTCTTGCCATAATACAAATTCAACCTCTTTGAATGAGAAGGTGTGTCCAAACTTTTGGTCTGTACTGTATATCTTTAGGATATGTTTCTTTATGAAAGGTGTATCCAGTGCAAAGATGTGCAAAACGATCGTTCCCAGTGAAAAATCAAGCTCCCCCAAATGTCACTCATCTGGTTCAACCTGAACTGTGAGGATTATGGTCAGTTAACTAACCACAAATTAAATTTAAATTCACAAACTACAAAATTAAAAGTTGAATTACAAAAGAATATTTTAAAAAAATGCAATTGTAGTTGGGACACATTATTCCGTATGTACAGTATATTCATATAGTTTCTTATAAAATTTAAGAAACTGTTTAAGCAATATACTTTTGTGTTTTGAGCTTAACACTGATCCCACCCCCATCCGATTCTGTATATATATATACGCACAGAATCGGATTCATTCATGTGTATAAGCTTAGCCAGTCTTCACCAGACTTTCCTAGTGGTAGGAAAGTGTAATCATGGTATACTGATTATGAGGAGCTCTATTATTATTATTGCAGTTGTTGTTGTTGTTGTTGTTGTTGTTTACAACTGCTAAAATCTAGGTCAACTAAGCTCTGAAACATTTTCTATTTCTGGATGGATGGATCGCCGATTTGAAATAAAAAATCAAAGTGAAAAAAAGAGAGCGGATGAAGAATTCAAGCCAGTAATAATGAAAAAAAGCAATACGGCTGGATCGGCTAAAGAAAGACAGCTGGCTTGGCAAAAACCAACGAACAGAGTAAATGCGTGAGAGTATTAAATAGAAAATTTGACATCGCTTCCCTTTTATTATAATGTAAAATAATTAACACCTTTTCCGCATCCTTTTGACTGTTAAATCACTATGAAAGCAGTTACTTTTCCTGCCATTCATTTCTTTAGGGTATATTGACTAGGAATATCTGGTTTCTTATTTAATAAGGTTTAATCCTTCTGGAGCCAGAAGAACATTGAGCCAAGTCAAAATGAAACACAAAAACATTCTGCAAAAAGGTCGTATTTGATGACACGATCACTGAACTATTTATTAAACACGCTTTAGTGTATTCTTTCTGTCATGTAGCTAATAGAAAGAAGGCTGAAGCCCGTCTAACTGGCGGGGGCCCACCACCACCACCACCACCATCCCCTCCCCTCACCCCATCTGATGAGCTGCTCTGTCACTTAATAAAGAGCGACCAGTGGTTGCTGGCATTCCAGGGGGCACCATGCACACACACGTAACATGGTGAAATGTAAGTTTACCACTATGATTTGTAGTCATTATGTGACTTAATAAATTACTATCTCTGTCACTTAAAGGCTTTTTGAACAGGCTTAACGTTTTAATGCAGGCTTAATTTATTTAACTGCATATGATGAGGCTACTGTGATCTTAGTTGTATTACTTTGACATGTTTTGTTTTTCTGAATTATAGTTTTTTCTTTGATAATATTGAGAATTCTCTGGGTTGTATTTCATAACAGATACTGATAGAGGGATTGTATTATTGGACCCTACAGAAACACAGTCTGTCACAGTTGTAAGTGTTTTGTTATCAGGTACCTTTAGTTGCTTTTAGATCTTTTGTTTTTATCTTTTTGTCAGATAATGTATACTTGAATATTCCCACTGAAGGATGAAGATGACGATGGAGAGACCACATCTGCTGTGACAGAAGTGGACAATGCTGGGAGATCCACTGAGGTATGCTGCATATATTATAATGCCCCCTTTTTACATTAGAGCAACAGACTGTCATTGTTCTTTCACAGTACAGACCTGGGGATTTGCCCACAGATGAAGGTCCTTCTACCTCAATGCACAATCTAAGCAGTGCAAGAGCTTATGTGCAGTTGTCCATATTTTAATTTTATTGTCTGACAGAATCTCATTTATTTCATTATTTTTGCCTTCCTAGTTGCCAGCAAAGGAGCTGCATAAGGTCCATCTTCAAAAACAAATAAGAAAAAGTGCCTGGTAGATGGACCTTATACAGCTTCAAATGGAAGAGAAAAGGCTCTCCATTAAAAAAGCAACACTAATCGCCTTAAGGTGAGAACTTTAATGAATGTGTGAATATTAATCTGTTGCATGTTAAAAGTGTTGTGTATATAAAGAAAAAAAAACACACTTTATTTCATTTTCCTTTCATTGTTTTTCAGGAAATAAAGAAATGAACTGCACAGCAGACCAGTGCAAACTTTTAATAAAAGTATTTTTGACAAATCCTGTCTCTCAAAAGTCTTCCATCTCTGTTGTGTGCAAAAATCTGTAGGGTTCCTCTGGGCCATCTTCCTCAATACAAGGATGGTGTCTCTCTCCTCTTATAGTGGCAATGTTGTGAAGCACAACACAAGCCACTGTGTTGTCGCACGCCCTCTCTGGACTGATGAACGAATGATTTTAACAAGGCAAAAAAATTAGGACACAAAATCAAGTTGTTACCTGTACATTGATGCTACAAATCGATTTCCTATTAACATACACTCTAAAAACTGCTGGGTTAAAAAACAACTCAACCATAACCCAGCCGTTGGGTCACTATTGGACAGAACGCGCGCTGGGTTGTTTTGACCCAAGTGCTGGGTTGTACCATTTAACCCAGATTTCTGGGTTGTTCATCTGACCCAACCAGTGGGTTAAATTAACACTCTTGCTGGGTTGAATGTTAAAGTGCTGGGTTATTTTATTTGACCCAACCAGTGGGTAAAATTAACACTCTTGCTTGGTTGACACATTCCATTAGATTTTTTTTATTTTCAAAAAAGACACAAAATGTACACAACTACACGTAATGTAAGTAGATTGTCACAGAATAAGAAAATGTGAATAACTTAATTTTTACCAAAATGTCAGACAAAACCATATAATCTTAAGCTGACCATTTGTTAAGTGTAAAATAAATGTACTGTAACAAACACTCTGTAAAACAAAAACAAGAGACCTCTGTAAGTCTCATTTGAATTGCATTTTTTGCATTTAATACAATGTTTAAAAACTTTTTATTTAGAAGTTTTTAATACAAATCTTATAATGCCCACATGACACAAACATTTCCCATCTTAATTTTTTAACTATCCGTTATTTAACTATTACTATTTAATTTCCTTCGAAAAATGACATTAAAAACAAAAATGATAAAACTTTTTAAAATATTATTGATTAAATGTTGGCTGAAAAAACTGTTGTCCTCAAAAATGTAATGACACGAGATGAGGACTCGTGTCCATCAATCTGATCTACAGTATGCTGGAGAAACTCCCAGGTGAGAAGACACTTCTTAACATCAATGACAAAAAAAAAAAAAAAACAGCCTTCACCAAAGAGTCTGTATCAATAGCGTTGCCTCCAACAATGGAAAAGGTCTGTCAGGTCCCTCTTGTCTCATCCCCAAGGAACACAGCATGGAACAATCCTCCAGTCATCACCATATTTTGCAGATATCATCCTCATGTTGGTCCACCTATGGATTATACAGCATCACTTAGTGTTGAAATATAACTAACATTTACGTTGAGCATTTTTGTTAAGGACGTACACAAAAATACACAAAAATACATAACGTGAACATGAATTTAGTGTATATTTTTGAATAATTTACCTCACTATTTAACATGTGAGGGATAACAGGATACGGCGCTCCATCTGGATTTAATACAAAACATTCACCCCTTTTCAAATTCTCAACAAACACTAGATGAATATGATATTTAATGGTGAATTTACAACTTATAATAAATATTTTATAAGGATAAAGAAAAAGCTTGTTTTAAGGCTACGACTTATCCATGACGCTTTCTCATTTTTGGAATAACAAAACAGAAGGGTTAAACAATATTAATCCTACACAATATTAATATTAAAAAAATATTTTAAACAATAAAATATGCTTGCTCCTACCAGAAGTTACTAAAAAAGTAAAAATTTACATTAACTTACCATAAAATACTGAGTGCTGTGAGCCTGATCCAGTCAGAAGTGAAGAATCCAGAAAGTTCTCCAAAGAATAAACCAACTGCTGGGTCAAAATAACACAAGCATTTTTTAGAAGCCATATTAAGACTGCCATTAAACATATCCCAATAGCTTCTTCTGACACCTTTTAAATATTATAAAATATTCCAAGAGACTTTCCACACACACACAGCTTTAGCGAAGATTACTAGTAATTTACCTAAAATTACATTTAAGATCAATTTTTATTTATTTATTTATTTTTACTTGTGTGTGCTACAAACGCACTTTTATCATAAAATACACTATAGCCGGCTGTTGACACAGAATATTAAAACATGACCTCCCCTCACCCCCATATCAAAGTGCGACTAAAAAGGCGGAAAAGCGAATAAACATGAAAATGAGCTCCTACCACAACTACAACATTTAAAATTTTGGTAAAAAATTATATAAACTTACCATAAAACACTGCCAGCATTAAGTGGCCGCGTGCCCCCCGCTTCAGAAGTGAAGAATCCAGAAAGTTCCTCATGCCGTGTCTCAATTCCAAAAACCGCAAAGAGTGGACTTGACTTGGAAGTGCACACTCGAGGGTTCGAGGACACCGGGTATAGTGCAAATAGAACGCGGCGTACAGGATGCGTCTCACAGCCGCGATATATTATATAACAAGGCACTATATATTATACTATAACCAATAAATCCGCTGTTTTAACCACCTTAGAGACACCCCAGCCAGCGGTCGTGTTCAGAAGTTTCTGCCAAAATTGGGCTATGTTGGGTGGCTACAGGTACATAACCGCGGAGCAGCGCAGGACCGCCTGGAGCTCAAATCTCCGAAATCTTTGGGGCACTTTTTTAAATAGACGCTATCTTTAATAACCCATTGATGTTTTGAGCTGTACACACATACATTCTCGCTTAAACAACTCTTAAAACTACACTTTGTGACACAATAACTGTAATATTTCAAACATTTTGCAGGCTGCCGTTTGGAGAAATAAAGAATAAACCAGTTGTTGGGTCAAAATAACCCAACCAGGTGTTCATTTGTAAATGACCCACTACATCTCATTTGACCCAGCATTACCCAACCCAACAATGTGTTTAAAGTCCCCGAAATAACCCAGAATTTTGACCCAGCATGAACAACCCAACAATGTGTTTACAGAAACAACCCAGCAGTTTTTAGAGTGTAATCTCCCTCATTTATTAGAGCTTTAATAGGAATATGAGTGCCATCGATGCACCCAATTACATTAGGAAACCCTGAAATAGAAAGTCATATATGGAAGTATTGTGTGTGTGTGTGTGTGTGTGTGTGTGTGTGTGTGTGTGTGTGTGTGTGCAGGATGAATACATGTATAGATATAAATAGTATGACTACATACAGTATTAAATATGCGTCATAGATTTTGCTATAAAGGACAAACTGCCACTCTGTGGAATTCCTCTTTAATAACACACAGAGGTTTATGGCCAGGGAACTGTACAAACGTGTGTAAGAAGTGTTTAAGTACCAGACATACCGTGTGAACGGCTCTACACACAGTTGCCTCCCCCACATGCTCTGCACTGTACATTAAATGCCCTGACGCAAATAACTGAAGTGCTGCTGTATGTACAGAATGTTTTCTAAGCACAGACCCGCGGTCGGTTTGTGACATTTGCAATATGCGGTTTCAAGAGATGTGTTAAGTAAATTAATGATTCCCTTGAAAACCGATAACACTCTTTCAAATAATCAATAGGAAATTAAAAGACATCAATACGCGGTCTTATAACTCTCTCCCGGCAAAAAAAAAAAAAAAAAAAAAAACTTGTATAATTTGTGCCTCCACATCCACAGGATCTTCATTAAAAGCACACGCCAGGCTCAATAAACCTCTGAAACAAAATTACCCTGGAACATAACATGCTACCGAGCAGGTTATCTTCAGAGAGTAAGTTGCTATGGTTACATACATACCCAGAAAGTTACCTCCGTTTTTGGTATCGAGAGTTGAGGTTATCCACTAACTTACTCTTACACTTACCCGGGTATGTCACATAACCTGCTTTCTAAAATACCCCCCTGATCAAACCTTTTTGCTGAGAATCTAGAAAAAATTTGTTTGTACTCTCTTAATTATCTCTACACATGGGGGAAACTTATACTTAAACTCTTATTGTCATACAATCATGGCCAGAAAGCGGAGTGGGGGCGTTGGAGTAACCAGTAGTGGGAGAGATTGGTGTAGTGGCTGTGGAGAACTCCAGAGAGGGAGAGTAAGATCAGTAGTCTGTAATGATCTTAGAGTTACTGCAGTTCATACATCATATTATAAATCATGATATACCGTGTATATATATATATATAGTTCATATTCACCACTTTATCCTGTATACAAGGTCACAGGGGGTCAAGAGCCTATTCCAACAGTTTTAGAGCACAAGGTGGGGTACACCCTGGACGTGGTGCCAATCCATCACAGGGCACACACATAACCAGACACACACACACACACACACACACACACACACACACACACACACACACACACACTATGGACAATTTGAAAATGTCAGTTCACCTAATCTGCACAGAGAGAACATGCAAAGTCCACGAACACACACACCGAGGCGAGAATCAAATGCAGACCCTGGAAATGCAATGCAAAAGTGCTAACCACTAAACCACCATGCAACGCATGCTTATATCTACATAGGATAGTATCTGTCAGGCTTTAGACTTCATCAAAGCACAGAGACAGCACTGGTTAAAGTGGTAAATAACCTCCTATTGCCCTCTGATCAGAGTTGTGTGTCTTTGCTTGGGTTGCTTGACCTTAGTGCAGCCTTCATAGATTACAAAATGTTGCGGGAGTTAATGGAACAGCCCTCTCCTGCCTTAAGTCTTATTTGACTGATTGTTATTAGTTTGTAGACGTAAATGGTGACTATTCTACATGTATTAAAGTTAAATTTTATGTATTTTTTTTTGTATTTTTATGTAATTTTCATGTATTATTTTAAATTTTCCACAGGGTTTGTTTTAAAGCCTATTTTTTTTTCTGGTTTGCTTCCACTAGGTAACATAATTCATAACTTTGGTATTAGCTTTCACTTTTATACAGTCGTTTAAGAGGATCCCTTGCCTATTCTTGTGAGTAATTTATCTCTAAGTTCTAACTTTCATGCATCTCCTGTTCTCTGAGCCTCAAGTGCTCGAGTCACGTACACCTAGTGTCCACCCACGTGTCCGCACTGCTGTCTCTGGTTACACCGCAACTCCTGCTCGGTGCCGCTGGTTTGACACTCCTGTGCGCCTCTGCTGACACAACGCCTGCTGAAGATTGACTCAAACAACCATGACCTTCACCGAGATGGCAATTAAGCTTTCACTGCACATAGCGTACCAAAGGTTTTCACTGAAGAACTGTTGTTGAGAAGTTGACACTTGTTTCCCATGTATTCTGTCTATGCCAGACCCTTTACAGTCAGCATTAAAATAATGTAGCTAAAATAATTGAAAACTTGTTAATAAGACAATGTAGATACCAACAAAACAATGATACCAAGATATTTTAAAGGCATTCACATTTGAACATGAAAAGTACTTACCTTGCTAGCCCGTTGATTTGAGTCATGCTTGCATTGCATGCAAAAATTTGGCCAGTTAAAAAAAAAAAAAAAAAAAAAAAATCACACGTGCATGAGTAAAAGCTGCCAAAAGTCACACCATAAAAATCCAACCATGATGAAACAACAACTACAAATCACAGACTCTCTCTCTCTGTTCAGGCAAAGAACTTGCAATGAAGAATTTTAATAATGAAAAAATTATAAAACATTGATGTTATCTTACTGTGCCTTGTTGACGATCATGTCAAGCAACCAACCCACGACTGTAGAAAAACCCTGCGAGGAAGACTGTGTGGTTAAGACATGTTGATAATGTGATCACACCACTTTATTTCCTCTTTTTTGATGAATTAGTCATTACTCATAAATTGAAGAAATCTAAGTTTAAGAATGATAAAATATAAATGTTCCGATGAATCTAGAAGAAAAAACTCAATGTGCTCCGTAAAACTATTTAAAAGAAAGCTAACATCTTAGCAGTAAGTATGATGAAGGCATTTCTGTATAATTCTGATGTGTAGAAATGTAAAAATAAATAAACAAGTAATAATAACACCAGACACCGGCTAGAGAGTCTCTGCATCATAGTAAAAACTGTGCAGCTATGAACAGACCTTTTTTAACACATCAGTCCACACATCAGTCATCAGCCCAGTGTGTGAACAAATGCCTGCCTTGACAATTGAGGAAGTGAACCAACACACCACAAAACACACACTCACAGAGAGCACAAGGTTTGAAACTGTCTATCTTTAAAATAAGTATTAGTCATTATGGTAATTAGCGTTCTTAACACAGTGCAAAAAGCGTTTTTTATCAACTATATTTAAATTAAGTAAACCAATGCCCTTCATAAATAAACAGTCGACAGTAGCTCACTGCTTGGAAATGATGCTGATGCTAATATCACTACTGTTAATATTTTCTAATGCTATATATAGTTAAGAACTACTCTTGGGAAAACCATCACCATGGGGCAGATCTTTGGGAATGTACACAGAAACCAGGTCAATCCAGGAAAAAGTAACTAAGTAAGTAAGTAAGTAAGTAAGTAAGTAAATAAATAAAAATCTTTCACATTTTAAGACCAACGAATAGTACTTAACCTTTGAAATGTTGACCATTGCGGACATAAAGTATCAGTGTTGAATTTTCCTGTAGTGCAATACCACTGCTCTGCCACATGGAGCAGTTACCTCTCTGAACACTGAACTCACATTTCAACCCTGCTTCTATGACCCCCCCATCAGTCACAGTGACCTGTGAGTAGTTTGAAGAAGACATTTGAATACAAACATATTTCACAATGAAAGCAAAAAAGAAAAAAAAAAACACTACATTTACAGTGGAATTAAGGATTATTATATAGAATACCATATAGTCAGCAATACCGTTATGTTTCTACATACTAAAAAGTTGTATTAGCGTAACACATGGTGTTAGTGTATATTACAGGTTTTCTGAATTGCTAAAACACTAAATCCCATTGTAAAAACTAATCTGTCAACTACCGAAACTCTTTCATCAAATCAATCCTACAGTTATCAAAATCTTAAACACTCTTCTTCTGGTTAGGGCACAATTTTCAAATCTGGATCTCGCATTTACCACAACTCTAAACACATTCTCACACACAATACACATTTAGCAGTGTGGTGCACTTGTACCCAGAATGGTGCACACAGGCTACAGAAGTTAAACACAACTAACACACTGTTTTCATCATCTACACACTACCACTCGCAATTGTAAACACATGTGTCCAATCAGTGAACCCAATTAGTAAACAGTATATAAGCCTAGTCAAATGCAAATGGCATAAGTGGATCCAACAATGGAGCAATACAATAGAAGAGGAAGAGGAAGAGGAAGAGGAGTCTGTGTCAGAAGTGGTGGGCGAGGACTAAGGCCAAGATGAAGGTCTCACATTTCAAATGACATTCAAGCAACTGTCATAGATCATGTTCCTTTGCATGGCATGACTATGAGGGAGGCAGGGCAACGTGTGCAACCAAACCTAAGCAGGTTCTCAGTGGCTACTGTAATCCGGATCTTCAGAGAAGATAACAGGTAAAAAGTATACATGTCTCAGTAAGGGGACAATGAAAAAATATTTTTCCATGGTACTGTGTTTGAAAACATATATATCCTGTCAATATATATATATACTTTTTTATGTTTTTTTTTTTTTTTTTGGAAAACGGCCACAGGAGGGTGGAAGAACACACATGTCCTCAAAACACCAGGAGACACTTATTGTGGATATGGTCCATCAAAATAATGCAATTCGACTGTGTGAAATACAGCAGTGGATTAGAGAAGACAACATACATTCTGAGAGAATAAATAGTGTGAGTCTGTTAACAATTGACCGTGTTCTGCAACGCAACAAGATAAAGATAAAACAAGTTTATCGGGTACCATTTGAGCAAAACTGTGAAAGAACAACAATGTCCATATGTGCAAGTAAGTAAAGTTTTACAGTAAACTCAGTACTAGAATGTATACTGTATTGTCTGGGAAGCAGCACATGTATGCATCATACTGTGTCATTTACAGATCAAAATGTAGTTTGTTTTCACTGTGTACAGAGAATCTTTGAGCTTGACTCAAAGGTTAGGCCTCATGAATACGTCTTCGTGGATGAAGCTGGATTCAATCTAGCAAAAAAGGAGAAGATGAGGTCACAACGTCACACTGTAGGTCAACGGGCCATTATTGAACTGCCTGGCCAGCGTGGTGGGAATGTCACTATCTGTGCTGCCATCAGCAGCTATGAGGTTCTCTATAGTCATGTTACTGTTGGGCCATACAACACCAAAATTCTACTAACATTCCTGGATGGTCTACGGGATGCTTTGCTTGAGCTGAGACTGCGAGCAGGCAGAGCATCCCATGTATGTTATCATTTGGGACAATGTGAGCTTTCACCGTGGTCCAAGAATACGCGATTAGTTTGACAATGAGTAGCATTTTATGAATGTGTTTCTTCCACTATACTCTCCCTTTTTAATCCCTACTGAGGTTGATGTTTTTTCTCGGCATGGAGACGGAAAGTATATGACCAACACCAAAAGTATACGACCAAAACCCTTACACACAGGAAAATCTCCTTCAAGCAATGAATGGAGCATGTGGTGAGACAGGAGTGGAATCTTGCCAGGGCTGGATTCGGCATGCTAAAGGATTCTTTCCTCGTTGTCTTGCAAGGGAGAACAAGCATGTGATATGGATGAAGTCCTGTGGCCTCACCCAGCACAGAGGCATGATGCTGAGGCAGAAGAAATTATCTGAATATGCTGTAAAAAAAAAATAAATAAATAAAAAAAATATATAGTACAGACCAAAAGTTTGGACACACCTCATTTAAAGAGTTTTTTTTTTTCTTGTGTTCTTTCTTGTGTTCTTTAGCCTGAACGTGTCTCTTCTGCTTGTTGCCTGTCCTTAGCAGTGGTTTCCTAGCAGATCTTCTACCATGAAGGCCTGATTCACACAGTCTCATCTTAACAGTTGTTCTAGAGACGTGTCTGCTGCTAGAACTCTGTGTGCCATTGACCTGCTCTCTGATCTGAGCTGCTGTTAACCTGCGATTTCTGAGGCTGGTGACTCGGATGAACTTATCCTCCGCAGCAGAGGCGACTCTCGGTCTTCCTTTCCTGGGCCGGTCCGCATGTCAGACAGTTTCTTTGTAGCGCTTGATGGTTTTTGTGACTGCACTTGGGGACACTTTCAAAGTTTTCCCAATTTTTCCGACTGACTGACCTTCATTTCTTAAAGTAATGATGCCACTCGTTTTTCTTCCCATAATACAAATTCAACCTCTTTGAATGAGAAGGTGTCCAAACTTTTGGTCTGTACTGTATATATTTGTTTTTATATAAAACTTTCTTTGCTGCAGTTCTTTTTTTTTTGTTTAAATGCGAGTCCAAGAATAAAGAATAAATAAATATTATTTTCCAGCTGTCCCACAGTGTTTTATATTCATTTATGTAGTGTGTAATCGTTGCTAAGTTGTGTTTGCACATTTGCTGGTTTTGTCTGGTTTTTGACAGTAGTGCTTGATTTTGAGTAAAGTTTAAATAGTTTTGGGTCAAAAGTTTGATTTTGCAACAGAAGTCGAAGGTTTTGTGACTGTAGCTTGAATTTTAGAGTTTGTGTTTAGTGTTTCGAGACAAAAGGTCACAATCTTTCTTACTTGAATTAGGGTCCAGAAATTGTGCAGTCAAACTGTAACCAAGTTGAAAGTTTGAGGAAACAGCAAGTACCAAACAACATGGCACAGGCATGCAACATGATTAAAAGACATTTTTTACACTGTTAAAATAGTATCAGTTGTTTTGGATGCTTAGTTAATGTTGCAGATCCATGCGGAGCACTAGGTGTTCTTGGGTGCTTGAAATGTGTGTATGAATAAGTCAGTTAATAAGTA